>PVKS010013750.1:0-49983 GCA_004027875.1 Aplodontia rufa
CCCACCCTGTTCCTGCACCCAGAGCCCCATTCCCAACCCAGCCTGCTTGGAGGGAACCTGACCTTACCGGCCATGAGGGGTATGCAGGAGCCAAGGCACTGATACCTCGTGTCCCAGACAGTCCCTTTCCCACCTCTTAGCAGCCTGTTCTGTCCAGGAAGAGAGAAGTGTACCAATACACCTGCTTTCCCAAGGGGCGGAGCGTCTCCCACACCAGGAGAGGCTCCACCCCAGACCAAGTGGCCAATCAAAGCAGTCTGCCAGGAGCCCGTCCTTGTGGAGCGTGTTGCTGCAGGGGACAGGGGGTTAATTAACTTAGTATTCAACCAGCTGCTAGTTCCATATTCATGCCCATGCCGGGCAGTCACAAGATGACCAAGGCACAGCTGCCTCTAGGCCACGTCCCCCTCCCACCTCCTCACTCTCCCCCTCCCACCTCCTCACTCTCCGTGATCTTCGGGAACCACAGGGCCCTATGTTCCCTCTGACTCCACCTGCACTGAAGCCAGGGACAAGCAGGCATGGGCCCTGCTCTTCAGCCACTGAGGAGGTGAGCCAGTAAGTCTAAGGACCTCACAACTAATCCCACGGGCAGTCCTGACTCTGAAACTCAAACCCTGGCTCTGCCCCTGGCTGGGAGGGCACTGAAAGCCTAGGAGGCTCAGTTAGAATGTCACTGTGACCCTCTCAGAACTGCACCTCACCGGAACCCCGGGAGCATGCTTGGAAGGAAGAGCACTCCGGCTCTCAGCAGTAAAGACGCTCTATAAAGCTGGTATCATTATCATAAACGAAGGTTCCTGCCCCACCTAGGAAGGTTTCTGTCAGGCTCTTTAATGGTTCCGGAGAATGATAAGGCAAATGGCAAACCAAGCCAGAGAACACGCAGGCCCCAGGCCTCAGGCACCCTGCCCAGGAGAGCAGAGCCCGCAGCACCTTCAGGAGGTAAAGGAAAACTGGCCAGGTGAGCAGAGGTCAAGGGGAAGGTCCGGCCTGGGATTTATATTTGTGGGTTGACTGGAGAGTCTCTAACCCCCTCCGGCTTGGTGCAAAGCAGTGACTTGGAGGAGCAGGCACTTCACACCCCAGCAGCTCCCTCTTCAGTCCCCCAGGGAGGAAGAATGGGCTGCAGAAACTTCCCTGAAGAATTAGAGCTCAAACCCAGGATTCCAGGAATTCTCTGCCTCTCCTGAGAAAAACAGCCAGATTAATAATGATCTCTCACACTTGCTGGCTTTCCACACACACTGGCTGTTCTTCATCGCAACTTCACGCAACCCAGAGGGGCAGGCCTACGTTATTACCCCTGTTTCTCAGCTGATATAAACAGCTGGAGCTTAGAGGGGATAGCAAATTATCTGAAGTTACACCTCCTTAAGGAAGAGTCAAAGCCACAACTGAAAACCAGGTCACTCCTCACGCGGAGCCTGGCTCAGCCTGCAAGGGATGTGCTAAACCTGAGCCCTGGTCCAAGCCTTTGGAGGAGCCTCCTGGGCCTCTGCTGTCCAGCTGCTCTGCCACAACACAGGGGCTATACAGTTGCAATCCACTTCTAGACTGGGCATGTTTGTGGCCTCAGGGTTTCTGAGAAATAAACTCCCTTAAAAAATAAGAAATACTGGGCTGGGGGCTGGAGCGGTGGCTCAGCGGTTTCGGCGCTTGCCTGGCAAGCACGAGGACCCGGGTTCAAACCCCAGCACCACGTACACAACTAAGTGTTGGAGCAACTAAGGCCATGTGAAAAACTCAATAAAGTTGTTTCTCTCTTTCTCTGTCTCTCTCACTGTCCCTCTCTCTTTAAAAAAAAAAGAAAAAAAAAGAAATACTGCGCTGGAGTGGTGGCTCGGTGGTTACAGTGCTTGCCTGGCATGCGCAAGTACACGAGTTCAAACCCCAGCATCCACGTTCCCAACTAAGTGTCAGAGCAACGAAAGCCATGTGAAAAACTCAATAAAAATTGATTCACTCTCTTAAAAAAAATAAATAAGAAATATTGGGCCAGAGTAGTGGCTCAGCAGTTACGGCATTTGCCTGGCATGCACAAGGACATGGGATTGAACCCCAGCACTACATGCACAATGAAGTGTTGGAGCAATGAAAGCCACATGAAAAACTAAATAAAAATGATTCTCTTTCTCTCTCTCCCTTCTCCCCCCCAAAAAAAAGAAAGAAAAGAAAGGCATATTGGGGCTGGAGCGGTGGCTCAGCAGTTAGAGCACTTGCCTGGCATGTGCTAGGACTCAAGTTCAAATTCCAGCACCATATACACAACTAAATGTTGGAGAAACAAAGGCCAGATGGAAAAATAAATAAAACTGATTTTCTTTCCCTCTCTTTCTCTCTCTCATTCTCTCCCTCTCTCTTAAAACAAAAGAAAGAAAGAAATATTGGGCAGGAGAGGAAGCTGAGTGGTAGAACACTTGCCTAGCGTGCACGAGGCCCTGTGTTGGATTCCCGGCACTGCAGAGAAATAAAACTAGGAATAGACAGTCACTTTGCTCCTGACCGTTGACAGACCTTCCTAAAAGCCTATTTTAAAGGGTGTGTTCCTCTGAGGTTGAGAGTTATGAAGACATTCAATCTTGGGCCATTTGTCTTCTCTTGAACACAAAAGGCCCAAAGCAATATAACAGCAGAGTGGCAAAAAAGAGAATCCCAGCTCTAGAACTGCCCCAAGGTGCAGGTCTGGGCTGGAGTGGAGCAGACATGCAGAACGAACTAGTCACATGTCAGCTCAGCCGCCTAGAAAAGTTTTCCTCAGGTGAATATGCTTCTGGGCAAGAGAAACAGACAGATGGCACAGCCACCCTAGACAGACGGCACAGTGACCCTCCATCTCAGAGGGGAGCAGGTGGGAGGCAAGACGACGAGGTGGAAGCAAAGTCCCCTTTGTACGCTGCTCAGTTAAATATCAAATCTAAGAAAGGGCCTGACCCTCCAAACAAATTTTCTAACTACCAGCAGAATACATTTGATACCCCATAAACCCATAATGGAGGCAGGTTCTGGGCTGGCCATTTGGAATATAGTCTTTTTTAAAATTGACAAAAAGTAAGTGTACATGTTTACAAGATGTGATGTGGTGTTTTGATACGTGTGTATTGATACATGTGTGTATTGAAGGAGGAGCAAATGAGGCTAATTCCCACATCCGTCACCTCACATTCTTCTCATTTCTTTGTAGTGGGAACTTTAAATCCACTCTTCTAGCAGTTCTTGAAATGCACAGTACCTTATTATTAATTACAGTCTCTGTGCTGGGCAAGACCAGCAGAACTTACTCCTGCGGACTTAACTCCTGTCCTGCCATCTCCTCTTTTCCCATCCACCTTTCCTGTAGACATGGTCTTGGTGAGGTCACCTAGCCAGGAAATGGAGGCACTTTCCCACTGGAGGGTTCCTTCCCCTTGGCCTTCCAAGAGCTCACCAACAGATGACACCCTCACCCCCATTCCAAGACAGGCCAGGAAAGCAGGATGGGCAGCTGGGCACAGTGCTGAGCCTGCCTTCAGCTCAGCACTGCAGACAGCTCCACTCACCCTGCAGACACCAGGGCTGGGTCCACTGGTCCAAGCTCCTCCCTTCCTTCCCCAGCAGAGGCAAGCTCTACAGAAGGCCCCTCTGGGAGGCAGGGCAGGAAAGGAGGCTGCACTTCAGCATTAGAGTCCCAAGGGGCTCCCATCTCTCAGAGGCATCTTTAAATTGCAATTGGCAGCTGCATCCTTCTCTGCTCTTTGCCAGAGCAACTGGATAGGAGCAAGAGGACATTTGGGGAACACCACACAGCCCCAGCTCCAGGGCAGGCAGTGCCAGGGAGGTGGCACCAGTTGCTGGTTTTGTGTTTGTTTGTTTTGCAGTACTGGGGATTGAACCAGGGCTGCTCTACCACTGGAACACATTCCCAGTCCTTTTTTTTTTTTTATTTATTTATTTTAAGATAGGGTCTCGGGGCTGGAGCTGAAGCTCAGTGGTTATGGCACTTGCCTGGCATGCACAAGGACACAAGTTCGAACCCCAGCACCATGCACACAAACAAAGTGTTGGAGCAATGAAATCCACATGAAAAACTAAATAAAACTGATTCTTTCTCTCTCTCACTGTCCCTCTCTCTCTTTAAAAAAAAATAAAAAGGGTCTCACTAAGCTGCCCAGGTTGGCCTCAAACTTGCCATCCTCCTGCCTCAGCCTCCCAAGTCACTGGGTTTACACATGTGTGCCACAGAGCCTGGAGCCTAGCTACCAGTTTTGAGGAACAACAACAACAACAAAAGTGTCCTTGGGAGAAAACCAAGGGCAGGAGTCTTCCCCCTCCCCTTTCCTGTGTGGGCAGGAAGTGCTGAGCCCTGGGGGAGTTGAAGGGCTGGCTGTTGTGAGCCTGGCAATGGGCACAGTGAGGCACATGAGATGTGGGCAGGGCATAGCTGCACCTTGTTATGACACCCACCCCCCCACACACACATGCAGAGTCTCTGCTCTGACAATCCCCTGCCTCCTTACCTACACAATTCCGGCGGGCAGCAAATAATTCTGTTGGGTCACCTTCGGGGGAGCCTCTGAGGTGCTCCAGGGCAAAAGTTCCTTCAGGCAGGGTGACCCAAAGTAAACATCTCACAGGGTCCTTCTAAGGGGTCCTGTACCTAATGCCCCACCTGATCTCTAGGCCCTAATGCTCACCCTCCTGTCTCTAGCCTCCATCTCTCTTTAAGACTTGGATTGCCAGCCCACCCTGAGCCCCACAGATAGTTCTGAGTGCCATTAACAACCAGCCTCCCATCCATGATGCTGCCGTTAGACCCCAGGTTAACACAATCCAGCACCTGGACCCTGCTCTCCCCAGCCCATTGCCCTGCAGGTGACAGAGTGCCTCCCCTCTGGTCTCCCTGCTCTCAGGTGACTCCACACTGGCTTACAAACCTCAGGTTCTTCTCTATTGCCTACAGCATAGAAGCTAAACTTCATCCCTGAAATGCAAGATCTTTTATAATCAGTCTCAATTTATCAACTATGATCTTCTACTACCACCCCACAGATCTGCTGTAATCCATGTGGGCAGACCTCATGGAAGGGAAGTCACTGCACGTGTGTTGGAGGAGACGTAATTCAGAACCATGCTCTGGGCCCAGCTGCCTTCGGTTCTCCCCACTTCACCCTCCTGTGGGTTTGTAAGCATAAAGGGTATGTATTTGCAAATCTCCATGGATGCAGGAAATGCTTTTCTGTATTTGAAGCTTTGCCAAACTCCAGGTATCCAGGTCCAGAACTGAAAAAAAATCACAAAAGCCAGTAACTGCCTGGGACAAGTCTCCTGCCAGGCTGGACCAGAGAACTGGGCTGCAGAGGCCGCCCCCAAAGCCCTTGCCTACAGTCTGCAGTTTGCAGGGCTGGATCCCAGTGACCTGCTCCAGAGCCCTGCTGCTCCACCCAGTACCCAAGGTGAGTCAGGAGGCAGGAATTTTAAGAAACTCTCCTGTCCCTGTGTGCCTATAATCCCAGCGGCTCAGGAGACTGAGGCAGGAGGATCACAAGTTCAAAGCCAGTCTCAGCATCTTAGTGAGGGTCCTATAACAACTTAGTAAGACCTAGTCTCAAAATAAAAAATACAAATGGCTGGGGGTGTGGCTCAGTGGTTAAGCACCCCTGGGTTCAATCCCTGGTACCAATCCAGGCTCACAGACTTTTCAGTTTGGACCTGTAGAGGGAAGGGTGAAAGAAGAGTTAAGAAAACAACTCCAACCTCTTTCACCTTCAGTGATTCTGGGCCCTGGGTGCTATATACATCAGTGGCCAAGTCAGGGTCAGTGATGGCACTGAACTTGGGAATGAAGGGACAGATGACCAGAGCAGACTAGCAGACACCTAAATTTGCCAGCTCCTCCCTTCCCAGGCAGTATCTTGAGCCAGAGTACTGAGGCCAGAGCTAAATGAATAAGAGTGAAGGGCATCAGTGAGCAAACGACATAAATGTTGGCCTTCCCCAGCTCTGCCAAGGAAGCCCCTTCACATGGCTGCCAGCCTGCCAGCCTGTGTCCTTGCTCACCCAGTGAGACACCGCCACAGCACAGTTATCTTGAATGGGGGTCCCTGTATGCTTCAGAGCAAAGAGACCAAAACAAATTGGAACAGAACTGAGAACATGAAGAGGAGGAAGAAGGAAGAGAAGTAATGAGTTCTTGTTGGAATTAATTCTAACAGAGCAAACAAAGGGCTGGAGCAGTGGCTCAGTGGTTGGAGAGCTTACCTGGCCTGTGCAAGGTCCTGGATTCGATTCCTAGCACCACATACACAAATAAATAAAGAAAAACCAAATCCAGATAAAAAAACAAATTCTCTCGCTCTCTCTTTCAAAAAAAGATAACTTATGAGGGCTGGGGATGTAGCTCAGTAGTAGAATGCTTGCTAGCATGCACAAGGCCCTGGGTTCAATCCCCAACACGCAAAAAAAAAAAAAAAAAAAAAAAAAAGACTTAATGGTTTAATAGATAGTAGAGTGGTAAAGTGTTAAATGTTTGAAAAGGAGGGAAGGGAATGAAATCTACAGACACCCTTTATATGCCAGGCACTTCTCCAGGTCTTTAGGGTGGGGTGAGGCTATTAACAAGAGGAATATGACAGCCCTTGTCTTCAGGAGCTTACAGCCTAGCACGCTAAGTCCAGGAATAAGGGACAGCTGGGGATGTGTGATAAGAGCCATGTAAGTCAAGGCAGACAAAGACACAGAGCCTTGGGAGTTTAGGAAGGGGAGGGAGGAAGGATGGAGAGCAGCTCTGGCTCCGGAGGCAAGCAGGGAAGGGGCTGGGGAGAGGTCACATGACTTCGGAGCACAGGCAGGATTCTGATATAGAGGGTAGGCCAGGAGGGAGTAGAGTGGAATTGAAGGGGTGGTGCCCCGCATGTGACCTCTGCCAGGCAGACTCTGGGAGGATTCATAGGAGATGGAAATCGATGCATGCCTTCCATCTCCAAAGGTGGAGGACGGTGATGGCAGAGAATTCTTAGCTGCTCCTCCCATTGAGAGGTGGAGTTTAGTCCCAGCTTTTTGCATCTGACGGGTTCTCGGTTTGACCAAGAGAATGAAACAGATATGACACTGTGTGATTGAGGCAAAGGCACAAGAAGCCTTGACATTTCCAATAGAGTGTCTTGGAATACTCACATGTGCTAGGCAAGCATGCTACCACCTAGCTACACCCCCAGCCTAGAAGGCTGTCCCTGGAGGCACCCTCTCAGAACCAATGCCTGCCTGAGGGAAGCCCAGACCGTGTGGAGAAGCCACAGGGGCCACCCCAGCTGAGCTACCAGCTGACAGCCAGCATCATTTGTCAGGTGAGCGAGGAGCTACCAGGGCTGTCCAGCCATCAGAGCCTTAGGTGACTGCCAGGGCAGGAGACAACCCAGGTGAGGGCCAGTCTCCAAGCCCAGCTGACTCACAGAGCTCTGAGAAGGAACCGCACATCACTGTTCTGAGCCACCACATTGTGGGAGATCTGATACACAGCAGTAGTTAACCGGAACGAAGTCTCCATTTCACTAACCTGGGTTTTTATTGTGCAATTAGTGACAAGAATCATACTAAAAATGGATGAGAACAGGGCTGGAGCAGTGGCTCAGCGGTTATGGAGCTTGCCTGGCATGCGCGAGAACACGGATTCAAACCCTGGCACCGTGTACACAATAAAAAAAAAAAAGGATGAGGAGAGGGTGCTGGGAGGAGGGGAGGCAATCAGTTTGATAGCTTGATTCTGCAGTCACCTCCAGGCCTCCACTTCCCTCAAGTCTTCCTGACATGCCAGATCAATACAACTCATAATTCAATTTACCCCAGGGAAATAACTGGGGGGAAATCAGTATATGTATAAAGATGTTTAGAACAGAGCTATTCATAAGAGCAACAATTTGGAAACCACCCAAATTCTTGGTAATAAGAAAAAAGCATTATAGGAATTCAGTTCCATGACAGAATTATTTGTAGCTATTTAAGATGACAAATTTATAGGCCATTGTCATACCTGGGAGTGTTTATATGAAGTAACGCTAAGCAAAGAAAGGAAGGCACAACAGGACAATAACTACACACTAATTACAAGTATGTAAAAAACATTAACAAAGGAGCTGGGGATGTGCTCAGGGTAGGCCACAGGTTTCATCTCCAAGCATGGAAAAAAAAATCAGAACAGGCATTTAGTTTAATATTTACTTACCCTTTTTATGTTTAAAGGGATAGAGAGAGTTTTTATTTTATTTTATTTATTTTATTTTTATTTTATTTTATTTTTTATTTATTTTTATTTTTTTTTATTTATTTTATTTATTTATTTCACCTGGTTTTGGTTTTTCTGACACTGAGCTGTGTATGTGGTGCTGGAGTTTGAACCCAGGTCCTTGTGCATGCCAGGCAAGTGCTCTACCACTGAGCCACCACTCCAGCCCCTTGCTTGCCCCTTTATAAGGCAAAGTTGATTATGTACCACTGTTTTAAAGCACTACCAGTTCAGGGGATGTAGCTCAGTGGTAGAGCGCTTGCCTACATGTGTGAGGCCCTGGGTTTCAACCCCAGCACAGGAAAAGAAAAAACAAACAAACAAAACAGGAAAATTTTTCAGCAGGGCATGGTGGTCCCAGCTCCTTAGGAGGATTGCTTGCACCCAGGAGCTGGTGACCAGCATAGGCAACACAGGAAGATTCCCATCTCAAAAAAATAAATAAATAAAAAAACTAAATAAAAGTACCAGTTGAACCTCACAAATCCTAAAATAGGGTCATGACATATAGGGATATGGAGACAATATTTTGAAAGACTGGAATATGCTGTCTGTCAATCAGGGAACTGGGGTAAAATTCCAGGCCCAAGACAGACAGAAGGGAAGGGCGGGAGGGGGGTGGGGTGCATCTCCTCAGCAGGGGAGTCGCATGTTAGAAAACAAACCCACCGTGTTTGCTGACACGGAGCAAAGAGAAGGACTCACACAAAAGCCACCCATTATCCCATAATTATTGTCTCTCTCGTGCCTGCAATTAACGGCTGTCTGAGAGGCGGCTGCTGGGGTAAATAAATGTTCACCCGCATTAGAGTCAATCAGCCAGCTGAAGCGCCAATTAACAAGCCCACTGCAGACACCCTGCACCCAGCAGCGCGGGAGACAACGCACTTCCTGCGCATGCTCTTATCCCAGAAGCAGGAAAGGCATGCTCAGTGCCACATCCTGAGCCCCAAGGTAGAAGCCAGTCTTACCCCAAATGAGCTGAGCAGGCTAAGTAGGTGATTTGACGCCACCAGCGTCCAGGCCAAGCCAGGGGGTCGGTATGCGTTCATGTTCCTGGGTGCAGCCCTGGTCTATGGGAAGTTATAAAGGGAACGAGAGGCAAGAGAAGTCCTCAGAGAGACCGTCACCTCTGAATCACAGGAGGAAAGAGATGAGGGCAAAGAGAAGAGTCAGGGAGCCATCTTGAGAGACTATCTGAAAGCCACTTACACTGACTAGATGTTTTAGGGGACGGTGGCACCAGGGCTTGAACCCAGGGGCCCTTAACCACTGAGCCACATCCCCAACCCTTTTTATATTTTACCTTGAGATAGGGTCTCACTAAGTTGCTTAGGGCCTTGCTAAGTTGCAGAGGCTGGCTTTGAACTGGCAATCCTCCTGCCTCAGCCTCCCGAGTCCTTGGAATTACAGGTATGTACCACTACACCTGGTAGCCAGACAGTTTCTTAAGCAGCAAGCTCAGAAACAGAGAAAGAGTTAATGTCAGAGAAGTCGAAGATGACTCTTTTTGTCCAGAGAAGGGCAGGAGAGCAAGCAGCTGAGTGGAGGCATTCCAACTCCTCCCCTAGGGATCTGGGGAAGACAGGGGTGCCCCACAGTCCTCCCTAGCACACCCAGTGCCTGGCCATGATGCTGCACTACCTGCCACAGACTGCAGCTAACCGGGCTCAGCCTACAGGAAAAGAGGCCCCAGCAGATGTGTCCCAGGCTCCAGGAGGCCTCTGAGATCAGAGAGGCAGATCATGCTTGTTAGAGTATCCAGTCCAGTGGGTGGCAACTCTGGTCCCACGTGAGAATTACCTAGAGAGCTTTGTAAAAACACTGATGCCTTAGAACCCACTTTCTTTAAGGAGGGAGCCCCAGGAACATGCATTTCTTTAAAGTACTCCAGGAAATGGGAAATGAGGAGAGGACTACTCCAATTTCCTAGATTACATATGAAGAACTAGGAGTCTGGGTGGTAATACTCTGCTGAAAGTGACAAAGCCATTGGGGAGCAGAGTTGGAGCTAGGGATGAGGGGTGGAGAGAGCTCTGGAATCCAATCCTACAGGTTGAAGGAAAGAAGGAACCAGAGCTGGTGCACCACTGGGGTCTGTCCCTGCTGGGGGTCTGTGTCTCTTTGCTCTGTCAGCAAACATGGAGGGTTTGTTTTCTACCACTCAGCTCTCCCACTGAGGAGATGCAACAGCCGCCTGCTCACTCCATTCCTGACAGCTGCCCATCCCTTCCCTGGTATTTTACCCAATGAAATACATCAGAAACGTAAAACAGACTATGAAAAATTAAAAGATTTCAGTCGCATATATAATCCAGAGGTTTGAAATATGCTCAAAAGCATATTACTGGGGCTGGAGCAGTGGCTTGGTGGGTACGGTGCTTGCCTGGCATGGCAAGTACGCAGGTTAGAACCCCAGCACCACACATACAACAAAGTGTTAGAGCAACGAAAGTCACATAAAAAACTAAATAAAAATGCTTCTGTCTTTCTCTCCATCTCTCTCACTGTTCCTCTGGAACAAAAAAACAAAAAAGAAAAAAAAAAAAAACACATATTACCGCAGTGGTGCACTCCTGTAATCCCAGCAAGGCCGAGGCAGGAGGCTGGAAAGCTCAAAGCCGGCCTCAGAAACTTAGTGAGGCCTAAGCAACTTAGAGAGACCCCATCTCAAAATAAAATATAAAAAGGCCTGGGGATGTGGCTCAGTGGTTAAGGGCCTCCTGAGTTTAAGCCCTGGTACTAAAAAAAGCATATTACTAACAAAATAGGGAAAACCACAAACACAATCTATATATCTATATGTATTTAAATGTAGGAGTGTTTTATAAAATTTTATCGTGGGCATTTCAAGAAATAAGTGGGGAGTTTGCAACCAAATATTTTAGAAAGTTTTAGGTCTGTCCCCAGGAACCCAGTCAGCAGGACTGATTTTTAAGACCTTGGAAATGGGCAGGGGTTGTTGCTGAGTGGTAAAGCATTTGCCTAGCAAGGCCCTGAGCTCCATCCCCAGCAAAAAACACACACACACACACACACACACACACACACACACGAAAGACCCTGGAAGATCCCCAACCCCTTCCTTCCCATCCCTAGTCGAATGCTTCTTAGGTTTTGTTTTTTTTTTTTAAAGAGAGAAACAACTTTATTTAGTTTTTCACATGGCCTTAGTTGCTCCAACACTCAGTTGTGTACATGGTGCTGGGGCTTGAACCCGGGTCCTCGTGCCTGCCAAGCAAGCGCCGAAACCCCTGAGTCACCGCTCCAGCCCCGCTTCTTAGGTTTTAATGTGCAAATTGATCACTTGGGCATTCTGTTAAAGATTCTCAGATTGGGTTGTTCTAGTGAGGCCTGAGATTCTGCATTTCCAGCAAGCTCCCAGATGATGTACACACTGCTGAAGAGCAAGGATCTAGGAGCCTCACAGGACTGCCGATGAGACTCAGCACTCTGAATATGCCTGAGGCACCTGTGTGCCTTCCCTAACAGTTTGGAAACTTTGAGAAGTGGAGGATTTGGAACCGGAGGTAAGGAAAATACCAACAGTCCATGCTTGGTTCACTTGATAAGCAAATGCATCGAGTGAGCCAAGAAGTGAAAGAGACCCACCAAAGAAAAGAAAAGACCCGTGGGGAGTGGAATTTTATTTCAGCTCAGTGTGGGTGAAGAGATTTTCCGAGCAGAACACCAGATCACAGAGTGGCGTTATAAAAAAGACTCAACTGCATCAATGAGAGTTCATGTGTGTTTTGGACCAGTGTGAAGCGAAGCTTTGGGTTCCCCTTGACATTGACCTTCCCTCTAACTCAGAGCACATCCTTTATGTAGGATAGGGGAGGGGGATTGAAGCCTAACAGCTGTCCATGGGAAAATAACCTAGGGGTTCAACTCTGGTGTTTGAATTGAGTGAATTCAAACACCAGTGATTTGCAAACTTAGTCTGATATAACAGAAATATATCAAGTTAGAAGACATCAGAGTCCCAGGGAACAGATCATCTGGACCACTACGTTCAATTCTAGACTGCTTATTTTAAGAGAAATGTTAAGGGCTGGAGCAGTAGCTCAGTGGTTACGGTACTTATGTGGCATGTGTGAGTACGCAAGTTTGAACCCAAGCACCAAGTACGCAACAAAGTTTCAGAGCAGTGAAATCCACAAGAAAAACTAAATCAAAAAACTGATTCTCTCTTAAAAAGAAAGAGAGAGAGAAACATTAAAGTTACCATGTACCAAGTTGCCTGTAGTTGCTAGGCACTGTAAAGTCTTTTATGTGTAACAATTCACTCGTTTATAATTCATGTACCAATTCATTCAGCCACCCTATGAGGCAAGTACCATCATCATCCACATTTCACAGATGGGTAGACCAAGGCTCAGAGAGGTTAAAGATTATAAGTAGGGTCACACGGCTGGCAGGTATGGGGCAAACCCAGCCAGACAGACCACAGCCTCCATTTTCCCCACTGTAACACATAGTCTTTTGACACTTATCTGACAAATGATGACATGCAAGAAAGTCTAGGAAAGGGTGGCCAGGACATTGAACTGGAACCAAAGTATATAAGTTAGAAGGAAAATCAAGTTCAGTGCTAAGGAGGGACAGAAGTTAAAGCTGCCCAACAGTGGAAAGCCACTTCACAGGACAGTGTCTGGGGAGGAGGGGTGTGACTAATCGAGTGCCTGGGACATGGAAAGGTGACTACTATTTGAGAGAGGGGTTGAGCCAAAGAAAGACTACTTCCAAGGCTGAAACTCTAAGTCCCTCTCCTGTCTTGGTCTTTCTAGAAAGAAACTCTGACACTGAGCACAGTACTTGGTGCATAGACCTGCCCACTGATTCTGGTGTGTGTGAAGGAGAGAACGTGACAGCAATGGCCAGACCAGGATGCCTATAGATTGAACCAACTGGAGGACTGTAGGAAATATGCAAATGAGCTGCTGCTGACACCTCCCAGTTCTCCTGACCTGTGATCTCAGGAGGTTCCTGTAGGAGTGACAAACTCCTCTAAGGTGGCTGAAAATAGCTCACTCCTTTTCTCAAGGAGATATTAAAGATAAGAGTCAATGACAGAAGCTTTGGAAGAGACTCAGTGTTTCCTAACCCAGATTATCCTGTGGACCAGTGCCTTATTTACATTATCCAAGTATCCCCAAAGTGAATGACACAGCAATGCCTCAAAAGAGGAAGAAGGATAATCCAACTGCATCCCGCAAGTCCTTCAGCCAATGATGGGGAAGTAGTGATCTTGGCTCTGAACCAGGACATGAAGAAATATCTGAAATCTTGCATGTCACTCCATCCCCAGACCTAGCGAAGGTGGGAGAAGGCATTTACCAAGAGCCACTTCTTCCGAGGCATTACGCCAATTGTGGGGAGATACAAATTTATCAGACAGAAAAACATATGTGGATGGAATATTGCCAAACAGCTTTCTATTTCCAACGAGCTATTTCAGCCAATAAAAAGTCACTTTTAAAAATATAACTTAATAGGGAAGTGTTCCCAGGGAGGGGGCTGTGATTGACTTTGGCCTTCGTTCTGACAATATCAAAACTGGAAGATGCTGGGCCCAATCGAGATACAGGCCTCCTTTCTCAGACACTCAGCCCCACGCCCTTACAGGTTTCTCCATGCTAAGATTCCCCACCTGTGGTTGCCACTTCCAGAAGGTTTCAAGTTCTCCCTCTTCTTCCCTCTTTCTTCAGATCTGCGACCTGCTGCCATGAGAGGGATCTCCAGGATCTCCATCTGTCCCCCTTCAGAACCCCATGCAGAGTCCCTCAGGTTCTGCCTCACCTGCAGCACAAGTTCTAGAGAACCAATGGAGGAGCAGCAAGCAGTCTCACCTTGATCAGGACATCAGGGTCCACAGTGACTTCTCCTGTGCCCTCTTCCCCTGCTGTGTGTTCTTCTCCCTCCCCAGGGGCAGGTCTCCCAACAAAAGTCACTGGTGTCAACCCTCCTGTCTTTACTGAATCACTTGACCTTAATGGTGAGGACCAGAGGCACCGGGGAAAAGTCAGTTCACCTGGAGTCCACAGTCACTATGCACACTCAGATCAAAACGCACACATAAACAACACACAAGGGAAAGTGACCACAATAATAGGAAGAGCACAAAGATGTGGGAGTTACGCCCATACTGCTAGCTGCTACCAGATGACTAAGTTGGGAGTAAACAGGACCCTGGGCTTCTGGACTGGAGAAGGTCTTGCTGCAAATGGAGAAGCCACCAGTAGATACCCACCCCCCAGGGAACATGCGGGCAGGAGTAGTGCAGGACTGACACTGGGTATGGTCTCGGAGTTTCCCACCACCGCAGCTGCTCCTCCATGCTTTTCCCCAGCCAACTTCCTGCATGGTTTTTGTTTTTGTTTGTTTGTTTTTTGTTTTTATAAAAAGAGAAGCACAGTGAAAGAGAAAATCATTTTTATTTAGTTTTTCATCTGGTTTTCATTGCTCCAACACTTCATTGTGTATATGGTGCTAGGGTTTGAACCCAGATCCTTGCACATGCCAGGTAAGTACCATAAGCACTGAGCCACTGCTCCAGCCCCTTCCTGCATGGTCTTAAGGGCCCTAAAATTAAAGAGGAGCCCAAATGAGCAGTACGAAGCAACCACAAATGAGCTATGAATGTTGGCAACACCACTTTCTCACTGGCTAATATTCGTGCTCTTATGCATGGTCAAATGAAGGGCAATAAAAGGGCTCAGGGAAGAATCATGGAAATATCTGTAGATTCTAATCCTGACTCTTCACCTTCCTTGCAGTGTGACCTCAGGCAAGTGGCCTGTGATCTCAGAAGTAGAATTTTCACAGGTAAAAAGAGATAATCAAAATTTCTCCTGGGTAGGGCATGGTGGGGCATGCCTGTAATTCCAGTGACTCAGGAGTTTGAGACAAGAGAATCACAAAGTCAAGGCTAGCCTCAGCAACTTCACAAGGCCCTGTCTCAAATTTTTAAAAACACTATGAGGGATGGGGATACAGTTTAGTAGTAAACACCCCTGGGTTCAATCCCCAGTTAAAAAAAAAAAAACTGGGCAAACCAAGGGGAATTAGGGGAACTACAGAAGCTGGATACTGGATGATACAAGGTGTACAGAATGGCTGCTACGAGAAAGATCCTCAGCCAACTCCACAGTGTACATTGGCTCATCTCTAGGCATCAAGCCACTTCCTTGCCCTCTATAGGATCCTATATACCCTTTCTCATTATGGAAGCTCACCATCTCCCCAGCCTCTATTCACCCAGCCAGAGACAGAAAAGTATTACCCACCACGCCTGCCTGACAGTCTAAAATGGGGCCAAGAGCCTGACCAGATAGCTAGTGGAAAGCATTGCCATCCAAGTTAATGGGTGCTTGAGGAAAGTAACAAGAAGCCTAGAGGAACCAGGACACTGCTGGGGTCTAAGCTTCCCACCCCTCCCCAGGCTCCTCCTAGAGCCACAAGCCGGTCACCAGGTAGAGCCAGTTAGGCTGGAAAGGGAATACACCCTGGCAACAAGGAAATGCCCCTCTGCTATAAATGCTGGCCCATTCTGTTTGCAAAGGGCAAAGTCCCCATGGGAAGGAAGGGATGGTGCCACCCACTGCATACCCCCCACAGTGGAAGAACCAGGTCCCCAGAGACTGAGAAGAAGGGCAAATTCACACGGCACAGCTGAAAATGGAACCAAGCACACGAACTTCTCTGTGAGCTCCGATTCTTCCTCCAGGCCTTATCTTTATCACAGAAGTCTTCATGGGGTTAGCATTCTGCCCGGGTGCTCTGCACACCTCGTGCCCCAGCCACTGCCAGCCTCGTCTTCTAGGCACCAGATCCCCACCAGCAAGCCCAGCCATGGCGGCAGCCACACTTGGCAGCCTCCTGCCCACTAGCATCTTCACCAGAGACAGCAAATGAAAAGCTGGTTTCTCTGGGGACTGGTTTAAGACTTTCCTGCCAGAAACATCTTCCAGAAGCCTGGGATCTCAGGCACAGCCCCAGGATGCTGATGCGGAATCTGGTTGTGAGGAGACACTGCTCTTCCTCCCCTACCCTCAGCACCCAGCCTCTGGGAGTCTCTGAGGCAGGCAAGAGGCACCTGAGCTCCATGCATAGCTCCAGGTCCTTCATTCTGAGGTGACAGGAACAGGTCCTTTTGGGCCTTTGGGTCTCTGTTTCTATGTGAGAAGAATCCTTCAGATCTTCTCACAAGAGAACAAGAAGACTGGGCAACAGACCGAGCAAAAGGAGGATAGACCATGAGCCTGACTGGAGACCCTATTCAGGCCCTGTCCATGACTTGCTACCTCTGTGACCCTGGGCAAGCCATGTGACCTCAGAGCCTCAGTGATCTCACAGATGGGAGCTATGAGAATCAACAGGTAACATGATGTGCAGGTGAGAGGAAGCCTGAGGTGTTGTTTGTACTCTCTCTGTGTTTCTCAAACTGAACGTCGTGAGTGTGAAACCAAGCCGAAGGGTCAAGATCAGCCCAGACTAGAACGTACAAGGGTGCTAATGCGTATGTGTGGTGCTGGCTCATAATGACAAATGTATTTCTACTGGGTGCAGTCAAAAGTTTCTATTAGGTCTTCTGAGGACTGGAGATGTGGCTCAATGGTGGAGCTCTTGCTTGGCGGGTGAGAGGAACTAGGTTTGATCCCCAGTACCATGTACACAACTAGATGAAAAAAATAAAAAATTGACTCTCTTTAAAAAAAAGAAAAACTTGCTTACAGAGTTCTCCCCAGCCACTGCCACTTGCTTTGTGCCCCTGGTGCATTGGGATAGTAAACCCCTCAGGGTAAGAGGGCATCTCTGAGTTCTCAAGAAGTCCATCCAACCCCCAGCCCCAGCCTCAGGAGCAGCCTCCAGGACAAGCTGTTCATGGGCTGAAAAACATCCACTAAAGAGAAAAATCAGTATGGAGGAGAGGAGAGTCCACTGTGGACAATGGCGGGCACCGTCCCAGAAGGTCCACGTCAGCACCTCCATTTTACTGATGAGGAAACTAAAGCCCAGGGAGATTACATTGACCAGGGGAAGAGACCAGGCCAAGACTGGGTATGGATGGTCCATGGCTTTCCCACTGGATTCAGCTGCCTTGCTTAGTGCCAGGAACAGCTCCTGCACCACCCCATCAAATCTTCCAAACCTCCTGCTTTGGCCAAGACAACTCAACCATGAATCATGTACACATACCCGGCAGAAACAGCACAGCGTCCTTTCCTACCTGCTTTTCTCTGGCTTTCCCAAGCCTGTGAGGGAGAGAGGTGAAGCTGTGTTGGGGGCATCTGTGATTTGTCTTCCTTATTGTCCCACCCTTGGCCTTGTCCATCTCTTTTGAGGCTGATTGCCCCAGCTCACCACCCCCTCCCCCAAATACCAGCCAACTGGTTACCAGGGCAACCCAGCTGGGAGGCTGCCAGTTACCATGGCAACCCAGCATGGCTGCCAGGCTGCCTTGCTTAGGAAGGTCAGGGGACCAGCCAGGCTACAGAGCAGCTGGGTTATTGCTAGCAGAACTGGCCCAGGCCAGGAGGCCTACATGCCTGAGGGAATTAAATTCCTGCTGTCAGGGGACCTCTAGTTTCCCATAAAGCAAGCTCTCCCAACTTGGAGCATAAACCTACAAGTAAACCTCCCTGGATCTGTTGCCCAAACCTGATCCTTCCAACCTTTTCAATGGAGTTCTGGTCACCTCTCCCTCTCAGGGAGCAGCCACTGGCTGTCACTCAGCCTAACCCAGGCCCCCTTACTCTCCCTCCTCCCTTTCTGAGCATATCCAGGAGTCAACATGCTTGTAGCATGTGGGTCTCTGCAAGCAGATGTAGTCTCTCCATGAAATCTGTTTGTAAGAATAAAAAGCTAACATTTTTCTAGTACTTACTATGCTTAGCATATTCTAAGTGCCTTGTGTGAAGTTTCTCAATTCAGCCATACAACAAATGTATTGTCTCATTTTGCAGATCCAGCAACTGAGACTTAGAGAAGTTAAGGGATTGGTTCAACGTCACAGAGCTAAGACGAAGGGTATGAACCAGGCTCCTGAAACTTCTTGAATTGCTGGCTCCCTCCCTCCCTCTGCCAAACCACCTGACCTGGCTTCAAGGAGACATTTTGAACATTTATTAAATGACTATTCATGCCAGATGTTTTTTCATAATATTTCACTGCATTTCATCCTCACCTCTGGGAAGGAGACTTTAGTCTCCTCATATGATGGCTTAGGAAACAGACCCAGAGGAATTAAGTGACTTTCCCAAGCTAATGAGACCCAGTTTAAGGGCTCTGCTTCAGGAATCCTTTCGTGAACCTTGCAGGCCAGTCCACCTCTTTCTTGACCACCAAGTCTCATATTCAGGATACCCATTTGCTCACCTATTTGCTCCCTTACAAGACTGTGAATTTAAAAATTCATTTTTGCAACCCAGAGCCTGCCTGGTACATAATGAGCACACATTAAATATTTGTCAAAAGGAAGTGTGGGGCCAGGATTCCAAGGCCTATTCATCGACTCTCAATTCCATGCTCTGTCTACCACATTATCCCATCTCATTCATTCAGTCAATCAAAAAAAGGAGAAAGAAAGACAAGTTATCAAATCCCTATTTCATGCCTGGCTGTGTGCCAAACATCTCCACTACAAATAAGACAGATCAGATCCCCTTTTGCCCTGAAGGAGCACAGCAGGGTGAGGGGCAGGGGTGAGGATTGCAGATAGCAAATGTCCCACTCCCACGGCCAACCAAAGGCTTTCCCATGACTGCTTCCCTGCCCCTGTTCTTCAGGGCCAGACTCCTTCCCATCCAAAGCATCACTGAGCCAACCAACATTTATTGTGCATCTACCATGTGCTAAGCGCTGCCCTCCAATCACTCATGGTTTGGGGGAAGTGGGCATGATGAGAGAACGATGGAATCAGGAATCACTGGATGGCACAGGAGTGACTGATAGGGGACAGGGGCCCAGGAACTAGTGGTTGTAACACTGGAAACGCACATGTAACACTCAACAGCTCTTCGCATTTGACGTGCTCAAGGAACTTCAGGTCCCGCTGCTTTATAATCACACCTACTGCTGACATTAACTAGCTTGAACTCCATGCGAAGGGCAGGGCAGGAATTATTCCCATTTCAGAAGGGGAAGGACGTTGCGTTAGAAGAAGGGGACCTGGGTCCTACACCCCACCTTGAGTCTGATAAGACATTTAGCACTGAACCTCCATCACCCCTCCCCACGCCCGCCCCCAAAGCAGGTTTCCCTCCTCCCCGCAATCCTCCTCAGTCCCCCAGAGGGGCAGCCCTGGCTCGGTGTGAAGCAAGCAGGTCTGCCTGCAATCTCTGGATGGCTGCTGATGCTCCTGAGGACCCAGGGAACAAGTAAAATCAGAAAAATGACCTTGCCACCCAAGGCCAGGTTAAATTTAACAGGTTAATTGCAAGCATTTGGCTAATTAAAAGCAAATTGGCGTCTGCAATTATAGACCCATGTTCTTCTCAGGTCATTATGAGCCCGACTGGAGGGATGTGGCCATGTCAGAGCTCTTCCCAGAGGAGTGGGGCTCTCGACCAATCTCAGAAAGACACAGTTCCTGGAACCAGGGCCGAGAAGCAACCCCAAAGCCTTGAAGTCAGGCATGGTTATCAGATCAGCACAGGTGCCCTGACTCTGTTTCCTGAATCCATACAAAAAAGACCAACCCTCTACAGAGAGTAAATGGGTGACCTGGAAGAATGTGATGGTCACCCTCAATACCACCTGTCCTAAACACATTTCTCACCAGCCCATCTTCTCCTGCCTTCTGGCATACACTGGCCAATAGTAACCGACAATGATGTGAGTGCTTGCAGTTTACAAAGCACTTTCACACTATCAAAACAGGATGACTACAGGGCTGGAGTGGTGGCTCAGCAGTATGGCCCTTGCCTGGCATGGGTGAGTACACGAGTTCAAACCCCAGCACCACGTATACAATGAAGTGTCTGAGCAACGAAGGCCACATGCAAAGCTAAATAAAATTGATATTCTCTCTCTCTCTGTCCCTCTGTCTTTAAAAAAAAAAAAAAAGATGACTAGGTGGGTAGTCATATTGTCATATTAACCCCTATGGACAGACTAGAAAACCAGGACTCAGAGAGAAGTGACTTGCTACAAATTACAAAGCTGCTAATTTGGGCCAGGATTTGAATCCATTTCTTCATATTCCAAATGAGCCTTCTTTCCTCCAACACTTATAAACACATGGTACAGAGTTAGTTCATCAGCTCAGCTTGTGCTGCTTTGGAAAGGTGCAACAAAGACTCATGGGAATGAGAAAGACTGTGCGTAGACTTGACAAGGGAGGACCAGAACAAGATGTGCACATGGCAGTGTGTGAGGCCAGGAGGGCAGAGGCACGGGCTGCTGGAGGGAAATGTCCCACAAGCTGGAAAGACACTACAGGAGCCAAACTCCCTTTATCAATGTACCTGCCAGAGGATGCATTAGGTGTGACAGACCAGGGAATCATCCTGGAGAAAGTCGATACCCTGAGAATGGGTGTAGCCACCTTACCACTTTATGCTGGAGAGGTTGTACCTGGCTTACAGGCACCAGGAAAGCTTGAAAGCAGAAGTGAGGGTCCTTGGAGGAATAGGGTAGAGCCAAGGAGACTTCATGGGTCTGGAGGAGGGAGATCATCATACCTGCCTTCAGATACCTATGCTTCTCATACAAATCAATAAGATTACAGTAACAAACCAGGTGCAGTGGTGCACACCTGCAATCCCAGAGGCTCAGGAGCCTGAGGTAGGAGGATCATGAGTTCAAAGCCAGCCTCAGCAACTTAGTGAAGCCCTAAGTAACTCAGTGAGACCCTTTCGCAAAATAAAATACAAAAGGGCTGGGAACGTGCCTCAGTGATTAAGTGCCCCTGGGTTCAATTCCTAGTACTGAAAAAAAGAAAATTACAACAACAAGCCCACACCTCACTTACTCTCCTTAGCATTATTCTACTTGCTTCACATACAGGACTTCATCTGTCTTTATAAGAAATCTACACTAGGTAATGTGATCTCCCTTTTCCAGATGGAGAAACCGAGAGATTAAGTCATTGTTATCATAAGTAAGTGGCAGAACCCAGATTCAACCCAAATTTGCCCCCACAACTGTGATCTTGCACCAAATGCCATGTTTTTTTTTTATTTCTTTAATTTTATTATTTATTTATTTGGTACTAGTATTGAACCCAGGGGTGCTTTACTCTAAGCTAAACCCAGTTCTTTTTATTTATTTTGAAACAGGGATTCGCTATGTTGCTGAGGCTGACCTGGAACTTGTGATCCTCCTGTCTCAACCTCCTGAATCACCCAGCTACAAAACTACCTTTTAAAAAAAGCCAGACGTGAGAGGCTGGAGCAATGGCTCAGCAGTAGAGCACTGCCTGGCATGTGTGAGAACTTGGGTTTGAACCCCAATATCACACACGAAACTAAGTGTAATAAAAAAAGGTGAAAAAATAACATTGATTCTTTCTCTTAAAAAAGCCAGATTTGAACAAATGCATCTGTTAAATGAACATATTTACATATTATTGTAAATATGGGTTGTTCACTCAATCTCTTTTCCAATCTTTTAAATCTTACTACTAATTAAACAAAGAGGTTGAAATAATGAAGAACAATGAGTTATACCCATGAAAATAGTTATAATAGTGCTGGAGTTCTCAGCACAGCTCTAGGAAAGTAATAATGACTGCTTCTAAACAAGGAACTTGACAAAATATGTCCAAATATTTAACAATATGTAGCAATTCCACTTCTAGGAACATAAACTAAGAGGGGGAAATTATTGACATGTGAAACAATTCAGGTATTTATATATCCATTGTAACACTGTTTAAAAAGTGAAAAATGAGAAAGAGCTGATTTAACATAAGGGGCAAAAATCAAATGAATAAGGATGGGCGTATAGCTCAATGATAGAGCACTTGCCTAGCATGAGTGAGGCCCTGGGTTCCATCCCTAGCACTGCAAAAACAAACAAAAAACCCATAAACAGTGCTGGGGTTATGACTCAGTGATAGAATGCCTAGCATGTACGGTGCCCTGGGTCCATTCCCAGAACCATAAATAAATAAAATAGGTATGCAATGAAACTCTAGGCAGCTACTGTAAAATGATGTGGGCTGCAGCAGTGGCTCAGCATGGCTGGAGTGCTTGCCTGGCATGTGTGAGGACCCAGGTTTAAACCCCAGCACCACATACACAACTAAGTGTAGGAAAAACAAAGGGCAGATGAATAAATAAAATTGATTCTCTCATAAATAAAAATAAAAAAATAAATAATGATGTAATATCTGGTCACAATGGTACACACCTATAATCCCAGCAACTCGGGAGGCCGAGGCAAGAGGATTACAAGTTCAAAGCCAGCCTCAGCAACTTATCAAGGCCCTAAACAACTTAGAGAGACCCTGTCTCAAAATAAAAAATAAAAAGGACCATAGACAAGACTCAGTGGCTAAGCATCCCCAGGGTCAATGCCTGCTACAAAAAAATAAAATGAAATAAAAAAGATGTTGTACTAGAATATTTAATAACATAGAAAAATGCTTAAGTGACAATAATATACATCTGGTTTAAAATTTTAAGGGTGTATGTGTGTATAGTGATGATAAACCTGCTCATATGTCTGTGAATGAATTTATAAAAAGATGTGTACCAAAAACGTTAGAATGACATATCTAATCTCTGAGAGAGATTTATAAGTCTTTATATGTCTTTCTACATTTTTAATAAGTACATGTTACTTTTATATTTACAAAATAGGAAATTTTAAAAAATGTATAACCTTTATCACATTAATTCTGTGTCTTGGGATTTATTCTAAGGAAATGATCCAAATGCAAAAAAGGAGAGAATGCAATGGCACATGCCTGTAATCCCAGCGATTTGGGAGCCTGAGGCAGCAGGATTGCAAATTCAAGGCCAGCATGGGCAATTTAGTGAGGCCCTGACTCAAAGTAAAAAAATAAAAAGGGCTGCAGATGTTGACGATGTAGCAGGTAGCTCAGTGGTGGAGTGCCCCTGAGTTCTATCCGCAGAACCGCACACACACAAAAAAGCCTAATGAACAAAAATGTTCATGTTGAGTTATTTGTAAAAGGAAAAGGAGGCTAACAACCTAAATGTCCAATACAGAAGTGGACAGGTAAACATTAATTACATTCATATGCTGACTATTAACGTGCTATTTTAATAAGAAAGCCATTTTTGTCACCATACAAAAGAAGGCTGGCTTAATTTGTGCCAGCTTCAAAGAATCAGAATCAAAGGGTGGAAGTCAGGGCCGGTTTTGACTCAATGCAGAATGTTCCCACCATGGAAGCTGCTTGTGAGGTAATGAGCTCCCCGTCATTCCCCGCTGAGGATGGCTGAGGGTTCATCTGGGCTTGAGAGGGAGGGGAATCCGGACGTGGTGATGCTGAGCAGGAGCCCACCAGAGCTGAGAGATTCCAAGGGAAACAGCTTCTTTCCTCAGCTCTCCATGTACTCCACATGCTCCCCCAAATAAAGTTCACTCCTGCCTAAAAGTTTTGTGATTGGTGAGAGCCTGGGCTTCGGAAGCCATCTCACAGAGCCTGGCTGCCCCAGCTCCAGAGCCTCAGCCTGAGCTCTGCGGACGGTGAGCACTGCAAGGGCTTAGCACCAAGCTAAGCTGTCCCAGTGTTAGCTCGGACCTCCCTCCTGACCTACTGCTGGGGCCCACGTGGCCATGCCAGTATCCATGCCCATGACCCCAAGGGATGTTCAGCAGACCAGTGAGGCAGCTTGTCCAGCACTGGGTGACACCGCACCCCTGTATGGGGAGACCTCCAGGCCGGTCCCCCAGGTCACCATTGCTCCTAGCACGGAGCCCCTGAGCCTGTGGCTGCGGATGGGCCTGGGAGAGGCGGGGCTGTGATGTCAGCGCGACAGCCAGGACGGGCTGCCTGGCTCTCGGCCTTCCCCGGTAATTACTTCATTTACAGGGAGCAGGAAGAATCCAACTCAATAATCCAGGCAGACACACTAAAGCAATTAACTACGTAATGTGTCCTGCACCATCGCCTTCCTGTGAAAAGCTGAACCCAAAGAAAAAGTCCCCTTTGTCTCTCCAGCTCGTGCAGCAGCCCGCCAGGATTAATTACACACCCTCGCTAACACATTTATCACCTCGCCGGTGATTGGGAAACCGAGGACTTTTAATAATTCATATCTGCAGCCCGGCACTCTATGCCCTTGTGCAGAGACACAGAACCCCGCTTGTTTCCGTAAGGAAAGCCCCATGGCCGTGCCAGGCGGGGCACCCCGGGCCCCTCCTGCCACTGCCTCCTGGAGACAAGCCGAGCTGCAGGCTGCCTTCTGGGCTGAGCCTCCGTGGCACCTCCCTCCACCCCCTCTCCACCAACAGAATCTGCCCATCTCTGCCAGGCTAAAATGCAGCTGCTCAGAGGATGGAGCTGGAGACTGGACAGTCAGCCTGCAGAATGTCCACAGTCGCAAGGAAGCCGGGATTTGGGGAATTTGTAGGGCAGGAACCTGCAATGCCCCCTGCAGCCATCTGGACAGGGGGCTCAGACAGAGACTGCCACTCAGCGCCCCCCCTCTCCCTGCATGCAGAAAACCCTTGCTGGAGTGCACCAGCTGCCAGATAGAGGGCGACGGGTCTAGAGGATTTGGGGAGAACTGTCCAGCCCTGAAGGCCACACCTCCTGGGACAGTGACTGCCCAGTCCTTCTCCCCACCACCTTCCACAGCAGCTCTTCCTCTCCCCACCTCCGCCCTAGGGCTGCTCACCCTACATCCTGCCTGCCCCCCATGGCTGGCCTGCTGTCTCTAAGGGCATCCCCCAGTTGCAGCTTCTCCCTCCTTCTCTGTCTCCTTTCTGTTCCCCTACACCCCTAGCTCTTCTTTCCCCTTGCTGTGCCCCAACCTCCCTCCCTCTCCAGACTCCTCCTACAATAAACCTGGGGCTCTCCGCTGGCAACAACCTGGTCCATCATTGTAAATGCTGTCCCCTCACTCCCCACCATGCACCAGACTCCAGCCCCCACAGGAGCTTCCCACTCAACCGGAGACTCCAGCCCTTGGCCCCAATCTCTGAGCCCTGAGAATGAGGCACTCTGACCCCTCCTACTTGGAAGGGGAGTCTTGGGGCTGGCCTGAGACGGACCCCTGGAGTCTCCCTCGCCACCTCTCCTTCCTGCTGGCCTTTTGCTCATTCCTCTGGCATGGTTAGAGGCCGGGTGCGGCTGGCCTCTGTGCTCTCGCCAGGCTGGGGGCCCAGCTGCACCTAGAAGGTAGCAGTCCCAAATCGGCTCTAGCCCCGGGGATGCAATTCAAATGTAATCAATTCAAACAGCATCAGTGCTTACTGGGGTTTCTGGAGAGGGCTGGGGGCATGGAGAGGGCTATAATTAGCATGCTCAGCATCCATGATCCCCAGGTAATGCTGCCAAGGATGAGAGATGGGGAAGGCAACAGATCCGCAGTGCACTCAGCCCAGGCTGGGGCTCGCATGGCAGGCGGGTGGCTGCCAGCCCTGAGCAGAGCCCAACCTTCCTCCTCCCACTTCATCTATCTGATGCATCAAAACAGACTCACCGGCTCGCTTCGGAGGTGTGATCCCGCGCTGAGAGCACTAACTCTGCAAGCCCCAAGGCACCCCTCCCCCAGCTCAGGCCAGCTGGGGTCCTCCTCCCCTGCCCCTGGGGGCCCCCTTCTGAAGAGCGGGGCTCTGGATCTAATCTGGTCTAATCAGTCATCTCTCCGGCTGGCAGGTCCCTGGTGCAGGGAGAGGATGCTGTTGTGGTTACTGCAGGACCCAGCATCTTTCCCAGGCAGAAGCAGCTGGGCATGCTCCATCGGCTCCCGCGGGGATTTCAGGGCCACGTGACTCTCCCTCCCCAAGCTGTCACTTAGGATCAGAAGTAAATAGTCCCCCGAAAAGGTTTAACTCCATCCACACCAGCGACAAGCTGCTAATTACCCTTGCAGCTAGCTTGCCAGGGAAAGGATGGGGTGGTTCAGCCCCACCTCCCTGGCCTCCCACTGCAGGGACAAGACTGCCCCCCAAAGGGCATCCGGGTCAGTGTCTGGGTGAGCCACATCCCTAGAGCCACCCCACAAGGGACTGCAGGGAACTAGAAACCGCCCAGGGGCCTGGCTATGCTGGGTGGCATGCACTCAGCCTGCCTGGAGATCCTTCCAGCTCTGTGGCTGCCTGTCCCAGACAGAGGCACTTTTCTGGGGTCAGGAGGGCTTCCTTGGGGCCCTGGTGCATCCACTACCCCTACCCTCAGCACAATGAATTTAAAGATATAACATTTAGAAATGGCTGGAGTCCTTTATAAGACACCAGGATCTCCTAGTCCTCGGCCCAAACTGGTCTCCAATGACCTTGAACAAGGACATTAGCTAAGCCCGGGGCACCTGGGTCCTGCATTATTGATGGTCAAAGGTAGAAGCACTTTGGACAACAGCCCCATAGCCCTGTTTCTACTGTAGAAAAAGATATTCTCTTTCCCTCATATTCTCTCACTCTCGCTCTGCCTCAATTTCCCTTTCTTCACACCTCCAAGGATGCTAGAAAAATAAGATTCTCTGCGACAATGGGCAAGCTCAATAGAAACACTGATTTCATAACTAGTTCAGAAAGATGGAAGGAAAAGGGAGGATCACAAGCCAAACCCCAGGCAAGGTGCCCAGCCTCAGTCCTGCCTGCCCCTTAGACCCAGACCTGGAGATGGAACCTGAGGAGCTCCTGTGGTCACTTCTGAACACAGAAATGAAGAGGCTTAGACGAAGGGTGTCTACCAGGCCCCATCCATGTGGCAATTTTATCTTTGTTATTAGAATGACTTGATACAAAAAATTGTCTCTTTTCACTTGAATATGATTGAATCTCTTGCTGCAATCATTTATTTTTTAACCAGCTGAAGGCTTTTCTTTTAAAAAGGATCCACTTTGAAAGGAACAGAAGAGGGGCGGAAGCGGTGGCTCAGCGGTTTCAGAGCTTGCCTGGCAAGCACGAGGACCCGGGTTCAAACCCCAGCACCACGTACACAACTGAGTGTTGGAGCAACTAAGGCCAT
The DNA here is from genome assembly GCA_004027875.1 of Aplodontia rufa. NCBI lineage: Eukaryota > Metazoa > Chordata > Mammalia > Rodentia > Aplodontiidae > Aplodontia > Aplodontia rufa. Next base: position 27,375 of record PVKS010013750.1, read on the forward strand.
GTGAAAAACTCAATAAAGTTGTTCCTCTCTTTCTCTGCCTCTCTCACTGTCCCTCTCTCTTAAGAAAAAAAAAGAAAGAAACAGAAGACGATCTCCCTCCCAGAGCCCAGGAAGAGCCTGGTTAGTTGGGGTGGCAGACACTGAGGAGATGTGAGCCACACACCAGAGTGGGGTGAAGTCAGGAGCCAGGGAGGACTGGAGGGACTTCCCAGCCCAGAGCAGGCCAGGCAGAGCCGGGAACCTCAAGGAAGAGCAGCAAGTGCAGCCTAGCAGTCCTCGTGGGAGGGGGTCCTTTGACCACCTTATCCCCCTACCGTAGCCTGGCTGCGATGTCAGGCAGGGGCTCTGAGAAAGTCACTCAGCTGAAGGAGCAGGGGCATTGGGAGCGAGGGCCCGGTGCCAGGCAGGACTGACTAAGCCCAACTCACTGCCTCAGCTCTCCAGGACCTGGCAAGGATGCCTGGTACAGGCAGGGGAGAGTCTGCTTCCAGGCAGCCAAGCATGAAGGGTCTAGCGGGTCTCCAGCCGTGAGGAACTGACGAAGCAAAGTGGGGCTAGAGCGAGAGATTATAGCACCTGGAGGGGTGTGGGGAAAGGGACATGGTCCTCAGGCCCCACCCCACACAATCCTCAGGCAGCTGGAAAAGGCAGCCGACAGACAGGCCTGCTGGGCAGGTTTCCTCTCTGGCAGACCGAGGGCAAGGGCTGCAGAGCCCTGGATCCTCCAAGAAGCCTAAGCCACACTTGTCATGCTTCTGGGGGACCTGGGGGCTCTGCAGAATGAAAGGCCAAGGGGAGGATTAGCATGGGCACAATGCCTTCACCTTGGGGACCCAGATGGAAGATGCACCACGAGGGTCTCAGCATTCCAGCAAGGATGGGCCAGGTGGAGCAGAGAGAGCAAACTCCTTTGTCCAGGTCTAAATTTTTCCCTATTAGCCCAGCAGAGAAGCGAGGTGCATCTCAGGGGAGAGGGGAGGAGAAGGGTTTTTTGTTGTTGTTTTGTTTTGGTACCAGGGATTGAACCCAGGGGTGCTTAACCACTGAGCTACATCTCCAGCCGGTTTTAGTTTTTACTTTGTGACAGTCTCGCTAAGTTTCTTAGGGCCTAAGTTGCTGAGGCTTGCTTTGAACTTGGGATCCTTCTGCCTCAGCCTCCCCCAAGCCGTTGGGATTACAGGTGTGCACCACTGCACCCAGCAAGGAGGGGCTATGAAAAAGGATTCCAAAGAAGGTTCTTCGGTGGTCCTGCCTCTGCTCTAGACTCACCCCTGCAGATCAGAGGGTCAAATTCAACTTCTCAGCTACTATTCATAGTCTCTGAACACTTGAATGCCCTTCAGGTGTCTTTGATGCTCCACATCACATGGCCCTGGTGGCCATTAAGCTGATGGACAACCTGTCCCTCAGCACCCACTCCTCACCCTGGGACCTTATCCACATCAACCTCTCTCCCTCTAGAATGTGCCACCTGAGGAGCAAGCAGGGGACCCCAGTTGATTGCTGAAGTCCAAACCCCAGCTCCATCCCTAATTCAGAGCCTTTGAACTCACTGTTGAGCCTCAGTTTACCTCACCTGCAAATGGGGTTTCTCTGAAGCTCAAACCAATCACTACCCTTTTTCCTCACTGCCTCATCCTTTACTGTCCTGGGGCATTATCTGCCTTTCTCAGGACCAGAATTGCTACCTGTGACCTCTTCATCCTGCCTGCCTTCTGAAGACAATGGAATAGCTCTTGGTGCCACTTCACTTTCTGGGTTTCCACCTCTGGGGTCCCACAGGTGGGGTTTGTATGGACTCTGAGCAATCTAGCACAGCCTCTTAGGGGTCACCTGAGTCACACCATCCAGCCCTTCAGAACATGCAAGAGAGCACTGGCTCCAACATCTCTGCTCCCAGCAGCCCAAGCCTGGTGCTGCATGGCTCATGATGTGACACCTGCCGGTTTGGCTCTTTCTTGCAGAAAGTGTTTAGACCATAAGGAAGAAGTGCCAGGGCTGGGTGGGGCTTCCTGGGTGGTGTAGCAGCCAGGTTATTAGGGGTACGTCTCTGCGGGATGCCTCCCTACCAACTCTGGAGAGAGGAGAGGCACTCTTGGAAACACAACTGGTTTAGTCCTACAGCTGATTGCTTGAGGGAGCCAGGGAAGGAGACAAGAGACAGAGAATTCTTGCTGGTCACGAACAGGTGTTACATAGCCTGATCTTTAAGTCTCAGAAAGAAGTCCTCCAGACCCACTGAGGTTGAGGTGTGTCAGGGAAAGGTTATATGGTCCTGTCAGTTCCTGGAAGGCACCATCAGTCTGGGGAGAGAATCTATGGGTTAACGCTGAGCATCCCTGAGCAGATATGGCCAATCATGCATGCTCTGGTGCCCTCTTGTGGACATAAGTGGCAAATGCACACATGCTGGTAATGGGGGGCTTCACTTATTTCTCTCCTCCCCCTCTGTCTCCCTTTCTTTTTCTCCCCCTCTCCCTCTCCCACTCCTTCTTCTAGTTCTTCTCTCCCAAGCACTGGAGTTTAAGCCCAGGGGAACTACATCCCAAGCCCTTTCTATTTTCCATTTTCAGACAAGGATCTCACTAAGTTGCCCAGGGTGGCCTGGAACTTGCCATCTTACCGCAGCCTCCCCACGTAGCTGGGCTTACGGGGATGCACCACACGCCCAGCTTTTTACCCGCCTTTTCAGCTTTTGCTTTTCTCTTCTCCCCACACCTTCCTTCCTGGCAAGTGACCCCTTCAAAACTGCAGGCACACTGGGAGAATAATATAACACGATTTCCATGTGAATGGCCGCCAAAGCACCATTGCGGAAAGGGCCTACTGACACGCAGTGATCCTACGTGCTTGATCCTGGGCAAATATCTGCGTTTAGTTATTGAAATTGGGCCCATCCATATTAAAAGAAAGCCCCCGTGCTGTCTGGATAGCATTTATTGTTACTTCTTGGGATCCGCCTCTGGGGTCCTCAGAGTTTCTAATTCACCCACCAAAACAATGTCATAAACCCAGGTGGGAACCGATTATGTAGGGAGCTGTGCAAATAAGGAGGGTGGGCCAGAGCGGCCAAGAGCGAGTTATCCAGCACTTCCCAGGTCCAGGCATCGAGGGTGCTGGGGGCGCAGCTTCGGCATTATGTTAAGATCACAGTCCAGGGGCTGAAGCGGTGGCTCAGCGGTTATGGCGCTGGCCTGGCATGCGCGAGGATGCGGGTTCAAACCCCAGCACCACATACACAACGAAGTCTCAGAGAACCAAAAGCTGCATTAAAAACTAAATATAAATTGCTTCTTTCTCTCTCTCTCTGACCCCTTTCTTAAAAAAAAAAAAAAAAAAAATCACAGTCCAGGAAATCACACCGATACTGGGCATCAAGATCCCCTGACTTTCTACGAGCTTTGTGGCCTTGAAAAAGTTACTGACTGTTTCAGTTTTCTCATTATTTGCCAAAACAGTTATGGACAATAGTGTCTCCCTGAGTTGTGAGGATTAAAGGAGACAACGCAGTAAGGAACTTCACACTTAGCTCTGAGAGTGCTGCTGCTGATGTACAGAATGGCCACCACATCTGGTAACACACATGGCCATACTGACATTTCATTACAACACGTAACAAGACACTATTACCTACATCTCCAGCTTTCTGGCCACCCTGTGTCACCCCTACCCTTGTACAGTATTCAGTCTATAGCTTCTCAATAGTGCAGGCACCAGACCAGCACCATCACCATCACCCAAAAACCTATTAAAAATGCAAAGTTCAGGGGCTGGAGCTGTGGCTCAGCGGTTACGGTGCTTGCCTGGTATGCACGAGGATGCAGGTTCAAATCCCAGCACCACCTACACAACAAAGCATTGGAGCAACGAAAGCCACATGAAAAACTAAATCAAATTGATTCTCTCCTTCTCTCTCTCCCTGTCCCTCACTCTCTCTTTAAAAAAAATAAATAAGTAAATAAATGAAAATGCAAAGTCGAGAGTCCCTGAATCGGAAACTCCAGGGATCCGGTCCGCAATCTGTTTTTCAACAATCCCTCCAGTGATGTGGATGCATGCTTAGGTTGGAAAATTATAGATGGAAGGGAAAAGATACATGTATAAAACGACAATTACGGGGCTGGAGTGGTGGGGGGTCAGTGGTTATGGTGTTTGCCTGGCATGCATGAGTACCCGAGTTCAAACCCCAGTACACTACGAAGTCTTGGAGCAACAAAAACCACATGAAAAACTAAACAAAAAATTGTTACACGATCATGGAGAACCTTACCTAGGTTCCTGGAGGATGTAGGGAGGGAGGCAGGGAGGGGGAAGGGAATAGGAAGTACATCAAGGAGAACAGAGGGAGGTAGTACGGGGGATCTAATCAGAGGGGAACCTCCGACTTCCAACAGAAGTGCAATTAACTTGGGGCTTAAGTAGGGGGAAACATGGAACCATGGGGAACCCAAGGGGGGAAACCATGGACTGGCACCAGCCTTGGCTTTTTCTGTCATTATACTTTTGTTCTTGATTGTTTGACGATGATTCCCTCCTAATTGTAAGTCATGTTTAACAAATAAAAATTTAAAAAGGAGAAAAAATTGTTTCTCTCTCTCTCTCTCTCTCTCTTTAAAAAAAAAGAAAAGAAAATTATGATGAGGTAGGCTTCCCTGAAGGAGGGAAGTCCTGGGCAGGGTCTTGAGGGAGGAGCAAGTGTCCCCAACACAAGCTGTGTTGGGGGAAGGAGCAGCATTCGTAAGGACTTGGGTGCGTGGAAGGCAGGCATGTGTGGAGGGACCCATGGTGTCTTGCGTGGCCACAGAAGAGGGTTAACCAAACTGTGGGCTGTGGAAGGTGAGCCAGAAAGGAAGGCAGGAGCCAGATTATAAGCCTGTTAAATGCCTGGAGCAGGAGTTTAGATTTTATCCAGCATGTGATGGGAAACATGGAAGGGTTTCAATAGAGAATGATCTGAACCAAATTTGTATCCCCCCAAAAACTACTCTTGCAGCATTCCGGCCCAGAGGCAGGAAAAGCAACAGGGAATCCTCTGGAATGAGCCAGGTGAGCTGCATGTGAACTCCCGAGGTGGCTGCAGGGATGAGGAAGAGCTGGAGGAGGAGTGAGAGACCCCAGGGAGGAGCAGGCAGAGGGGAGGTCCAGGAGGGTTCCCCCTGGTGGTGCAGAGAAAAGGGAAGGCAGTGCACCGCCACACAGTTGGGGAGCTCAGGAGCAAGCTCCCAGCTGGTTGTTGAAGGAGGAATTAATTATGCTCCTATAGTTTCCCTCCCAGTGTTTTTTATCCACTCATCCATTTCAGCAAAAATTGGATTCCTAACCTGTACCAGAAGAAAGCAGCCAGAATCTGCTCCTAAGGATAATATGACAGTAGGGGACATTAGCAATAAATGAGTATCCAAATGCACTTTTTAATGCTTAAGGGAGTGGGAGGTGCAATTTAAAAAAAAAAAAAACAAGAGTGAGTGAGGAGAGGTGGAGAAGGCAGAGGGACTAATCAGCAAGGGCACACGCACGCACGGGAGCCTGACATGGAAGGAAGGAAACGTGAGAGTCCGCATAGCTGGCCAGTTGTAGGAGGAGACCAGGGAGGTGGGCGGAACCAGAGGACACTAGGTAAGTTTTTGATTTCTGTTTTTCAATACCAGAGATTGAACCCTGGGTACTTTACCACTAAGCTGCATCCCCAGCCCCTGTTATATTTTATTTTAAGTCAGGGTTTCACTAAGTTGCTTAGAGCCTCACTAAGTTGCTGAGGCTAGCCTTGAAGTTAGTGATCCTCCTGCCTCAGCCTCCTGAGCTGCTGGGATTACAGGCATGCACCACCATTCCTGGCTCAAAGGTAAGTTTTTAAAGATAGATGAAAAGAGGTAACATTGTGAAAATGCTTAATAAACTGTCTCAAGAACCAAATGTACATCCTCTACAACCAGGAATATTAATTTGTGTGTGTGTGTGGCACTGGGGATTGAACCCAGAGGTGCATTTACCATTGAGCTCCATTTCCAGACTTTTTATTTCTGATTTTGAGACAGTCTCATTAAATTGCCCAGACTTTGTGCCCAGCAAAGGAACAGTTCTTAACTAAAGCAGGAAGGATTGGGTTAATTTTAGGGAAATTCAGGCTGTAAGCGCCATGTGTTAGCAGAACAATTTCCAAAACAGGTCATTCATAAAAGGTTTTTGTTTTTAAGAATATGGCTGGTCTCAAGGCGGGGGATGGAAAGGGCACCTCTTATGGTGTTGGTGGGTGAGGATTTCAGGGAGGGAAAGGGGAGGAGGGTCCTCTTTCCTGGGCAGACTGAGGGTCCCTGTGGTGGAGCCAGGGCGGCAGTCAACCAGGCAGCGGCGCTCTGCCATCCTGCAGAATCAGGGGGCACACCAGGCAGGGAGCCCACAGGCCTGAGCTTGCTGGGCCTCGCCCGTGGGAAGGAAGCCAGGACCCAGCCTGGCTGGGAGGCGGGGATACTGAGGCCAAGCAGAGGGAAATGACTCCAATGAGTGGCTGTGGACCAATCCAGCCAGGAGCACTGTGTCCTCTGCACCCCTGGTTAAACTCAGGGTGGCTTCCCGTGGAGCACTTGCAGTGTGGAAAGCCAGGGCTGCCCCCACCAGGGCCCTGACCAACACCTTGGAAGGAAACAGAGCCCCCCACACACACCTCCACCCCAGAATCACAGGTGTCCCCATCCAAGAGCAAAGGTGCTGGGCCTGGCCTTGCCACCAGCAGTTCATTTTCTTTTAAGGGCTGAGGACCGAACTCCGGGCCTTGAGAGTGCTAGGCAAGTGCTCTGCCACTGAGCTAAATCCCTAGCCCTCATTTTCTTAATGAACACCACACACCTGCCCTTCCGGCTCCACCTTCCTCCTCTCAGGCTGTGCGGCTCATCTCCTTCCTCTCAACCACTGTCGTCTGGTTTGTCTAGAACACTCTCCTCCGCTTGGCTGAGCCATCTCCTTCCCACCTTCGCAGCCCAGCCCAGTGCTCCACCCACCCCACCCCAGAAAACTTTCCGTGATTGACACCAGTTATCGCCCAGGACAACATAAACACACAAAGACAGACAGACATCTCTATATGCAGCACCCAGACGCATCAGTTGCCTTTGGTGGAAAAACCAGACCTTTTAACTACCTCCCTTCCAGAGGTGACATCAGTGACAAGGACAGAAGTAAGACCAAGAGCGAGATCAGAAAGGAAACTCCACCTTACTCACTTGATGAAATACACGGCTCCTTCCTGTGTGGAATCCATCTCCCACCCCTTGGGCAAACCTGCGAGGAAGCAAAATCACAAAATGAGACGGCGTGGAATCAACGCCCCCTCCAGCTGCGGCAGGGAGCAACCTGTGCTCAGGCGGGGTGGGGCCTGGAGAGGAGGGAAAGTCCAGATAAGCCAGAGTGGTCTTTTCACCTTCGTTTGCCTGTTATTTCTAGCACCTACATTTCTAGCAAATAATAAAGAGAGATGGCAATGGACGGGACTTCTGACAAAAATGAGCAAACAAATGAGCCAAGTGACCAAAGGAAACACTGCCTGATGGGACTCACTCATTCATTCAACAAACCTTCTCTGAGCAAGCGCATGGGACCAGGCCCTGGGCCAGCCTCCAAGGCACAGCAGTGAGCCACTGATGATTGTCCTGGGAGGGTCTTCAGGATCATCTGACCAGCCCCCTAATATCACAGAGGTGGAAGCTGGGGCCAAGGGCGGCCACTTGCCCAGGACTCATAGATAATTAGCATCCAAGATTTAACTAGGACTCAAGTCCCAGGTCAGTGGTATGACCTCCAGACTCTGCTGCTTCCGGGACAAGACAGGGAGGACCCAGGAAATGAAGAGACTTGCCCCCTAATTTTCAACAGAATCTCTGAAAAAACAATTTCCCATGGATGTGCTCAGAGAAAAGTCACAGAATCTCAGAGTGACAGATGTGTCATGGAGAAGTTGACCTTGGCTGGGGGGTTGGTCAGGTGCTGACTCATTCTGGGTCCCGTGCACTGTCCCAAAACAGACACCCTGCCCTGTCCCACAGGCTCCGTCCTCCTATGGCAGAAGAGGTGTTGCGGGCCCTAAAGAATCCCCTGTCAGAGGTAGGGGCTGACAAGGAGCTAGTCCAGGTCATTCCTTTTGGAATGGCTGTCATTGGAAAAGGTGGCAATTCTGGTGACAGAGATTCACCCCCACCTTTCTGGTCAGCCCAAACATCTGCCTTGGGTAGGAGGTCTTACAAGACCCAGCCATCATCTGCTGGTCTGAGCATCTCCCAACCATTTTAGCTGCTCTGGAGCACACGCTGCAGAGAGCACAGCCTGGGACCTGTAGCATGGCAGGTCCAGCGTTCTGCACAGGACATGGCCCAGAGAAATGAAAACACAGCTATCACTAAACGAAATGCTTCCTTCCCCTAAGCCATGCACATCACCTCTGCTGGTGCATCTAATCTGCACAGCAACATTATACAATAGGTGTCAATCCAAGCATGTTTACAGATGAGGAAACTGAGGCCCAGACAGGTTAATTAATTTACTTAAAGCCACACAGGAAATGTCTAGGCTGGGATGTGAGTACTGGTCTGCTATCTTTAAAGCCTACACTCTTCCCTCTGTATAACTCCATAAATGCTACTTGTTCCCCTCTGTCCCTCTGGGAGGACGTTCCCATTCAGAAGGGCGTGGGTTGGCAGCCTCCCTGAGTAGAGGGATCCTCATTGGGTCAGGATCATAAATAATCCTGCCACTGTGATGTGCCTGGGAAAGAGGCCAGCGTGGATAATGTCTCTGCCTTTCTCTAGCAACTTCCCTCCACGCTGCCCTCTCTCTGCCTGGGCAACACCAAGGGCGCTTATGTTCCTGTCCAGGCGGAGTGCCCGCCGAGGCAGCTGCCCTCCCGGCAAGCTTCAGGGCCATCTTAACCCCTTCCCAGGCAGCTGGCTGCAGCCAACAAGGAAGGAAATGGCCCACAGGCTCCGATTCATCTTCCAGTCCTCCTCAGGGTGAAGACGGCCTGGACGGTGGACCACCAAGACCCTGAAACGGCAACAGCACCAGCCTAGGAGACAACAGCCCTGGCCTGGAAACGCAACAGTGACAGTACCAACAGCAGTCACGAGGCCCTGGCCACCTCCTCGTGAGGTTCTCCCATTTGCACAGATGCAGATTCAAAGCACCTGCTCAAGACCACACGAAGGCAGGTAGAGCCAAGCCTGGTGCTGGGCCCCTCCACTTCCAGAACCACTTGCTTATCAGCACCCCTGGGCCAGGTACTTCCCCTCTGTTCTTTGCGTTTCTCCCCATAAAAGGATGGAGTTGGATTCCATGGTCCCTAAAGTCTCTCCCAGCTCTAACATCCAATAATTCCAGCCCAGAGTCAGGATATAGGCTCTGGGCAAGTCAAAACCCTAAGCCAATGTGTGCAGCAGCGTCAGCTGTGCCCGCTAGTGGCCAAGTCTTCTGGAACCAGATGCCTGGTGAGGCAGGAACAGGTGGGAGATCTTCCCAGGATGTTGTCCACAGTCCCTTCTCCAACTGGTCTCCACAAAGGAAGGGGTTGAACTGCGGTCACTTGACGCGCTCGGCCCTTCTCAATCCTGGTATCTCCACCACTGCCATTCGGGCTGAACCTTTTTTCTTCGGCTGTTTCGTGTGCTTTGTTGGCCTGTCTGTGTCCACCTTTCCCAGCTGCCTGGGAGGTCCCCAAAGGCAAGGAAGCAATCAGTGCTGGCCTTGGTCCCTTTTCTTTGTCTTTCTCCCCAGCACAAAGGAGTTCGTCCCAGCCTGGAGGGGCTAATTACTCCTCAATTGATTAAAGAACAAACCTCAGGTCCTTAGTAGCACTAACCACATTCCATTGCCCACAGGTGGCCAAAGGCTTTGTACTGGGCAGCATGGATGGAGAACACTGTCAATCTGGCATGCAGCACTGGGGACTGCCCAGTCCAGGAACCTCAAGAAAGAAGGGACTTTCCGACTGGGCAAGGGATGAGAGAGGAGTGAGATCTTTGTCCTCCAAGGTCTGTCCCCCACACCAGCAGTAGAGGTTCAAGCTTGGAGTGACCTGGAGGCAAGCCCCCGCCTCCTGCAAAATCCCCCAGATGACAGTCCAAAATCTAAGCTGAGTCTACCCATGGAGAAGGGGTCAGAGCAGAGCTAGGGGCCACGCTGCAGCCACTTTGTGCTTCCTCTGCAACTGCAGAAGCAGGGGCAGATGGCTCCTTACCTGGGCCGGAGGCGTGTCCACTCTGGATGGATGATTCCGTCCCAGGGTGCACCCAGCTGGTAGACTTTTCCTCATCACTATGGAAGGACCGAAAAGAAAGGGTCAGGCTCAAGAAAAGCTTCCCTGAGCAAGGCATGCATGCATTCATGCACACAGCAGCTTCAGAGCAGCCTGAGGATTGGGAGGTGAACGTTGTCAGATGCTTGGCCTCGAAGAAGTTATAACCCAGTGGGGAAACAGGTGACAGGAACTAGGATTCCCCACTCTAGCAAGCCACAGGAAGCATAATGTCAGCAGAGCAGGGTCTGTTCCCTGCGAGGAGGTCAAGGAGGGAGAGCACAAAACCTTCCCTGAAGGGTCACACAGGTGGGGGGGGTGACTATGGAAGTCAGGTGCGCATCCTCCCCAGGGAGAGTCCTCAACCAAAGCTTCTCTGATGGATAAGAAAGGGAGAAGGCTTTGTGAACAGAGCCTTTGGGTGTCTGCAAAGCCGTGGATTTCTGTTTATGTCATTTCCTTTCAGTAGGCATTTTACAGATTATGAATCTGAGGTCCAGAGTGGTGAAGTAACACTCCCAAGGTCACACCAATAAGTGATGAAGCCTGGTTCAGTCCTAAACCCACCTCCCACAAATCCCAAAATCTTTCTAATATCCCACGCCCAGCAAGGGTGGCTCCCCAACAGTGCAGAGCCCCTGGGCTCTAGATCCGAGGGCACAGGAACCCATCAATATTTTTCCACCCTCAAGTGATAAATGAGACCGATTTTTCCAGAGTCAGATGTGACCTAGCATGAAGCTCCTGCCTTGGTCAATTCAGGTATGTAGAGAAAAGGACTCCCAGATCCCCTGGATCATTCAGGCTTTGGAGAGGCCATGGTCTTGGGGTCCAGGACAAGACTTCACTCGGTGTCTTTAAGATATGACTGACATACAATAAACTCCTCTATGCTCCTCTTCCTCCCTCTCAGCTCTCACTACCCCATCCTCCCCTGTAACACAGACCTGCAGTCACTATAGGTCAGTCTGCGTTTTTTCAGAGTTTCTAGATTTTTATAGAAATGGAACCATACTAGCTGGACTTCTTTGACCAACCCTTCCTGTCTTCCTTCCATGCTACGGAATGCGTTGTGTTCATCTGTTCACCTGCTGATGGACACATGGGTTGTTTTCAGTTTGTGACCAGGACATTCTGGTACATTGTGTAGACATAGGCCCTCTTTTTTTTTCTTGACTCCATTAATTTTTTTCTGAGGTTGGACACCTGCTGCAGGAAGAGGTTTCCCCACTGACCAAAGAAGAAATAAAGTCACAGTTATAGTGACCCCTGAGCCCTGGGGCCATTTGTCTGGACTTTGATACTAGGAGGCGGTGGGAAAGGAAGCCAAGCAAGGGGAAGGGTTTGAAGGAAATGCAGCCTCCTCTAGAGCTCCCCCGAGATCTTCTAGCCCCTGGCCTGCCCTCTGGCCCCATCAGACTTCCCAGCCACCTCCCCACACCTGCACGGCATGGACCCCTCCACTGTACCCTCTGTCCACTGTCCTCCCTTGTGCCAGCTCCTGACCCAGCATGATGCAGCCATAGGCTGTACCCATCCCAGCACTGGGCTGACGGGAAACTGGACCTGGGAGAATTGATGCTACCTCAGGTCCACAGTCCCCAAGCTTGGCTAGGCTCTGAGCACCACCTAGAATCTGCTCAGGCTCCCTGGTCATTTGAAGTGTCTCCCAAGGCTTTGCCACCAGCCTACAGTTGTGGATCTGCCTCTCCTGCCAACCCCACCCACCACCACTCTCCACAACTGATCGTAATCGAAGGAAAAAATAAAAACCATTAGGCCTCCCAACACAACCAACCACTCTCCCTCAAGCGCACCCACATTCTCAGCCACCCTTCAGTTCCCGCCTCTGCTCTGGACGGCGGGGAGCTCCGCATCCTTGCCCATCTTTGACAGCAACTTCACTCTGATGCGCATCTCAGACTTCTACCACCATTTTCTGTCCCCATGGGGTCCCTGCTTTCCCCTCCACCCCTGTTGGTGTCCTCCACAGCTGAGTCCGCCCTCTCAGGGGTCTCCCTCCAGCTTCCTGTCTCATACCCATCTCTCTCCAGACGTTAGAAACTAGCCCCTCCCCGCTTTCCCTACTTCCTGCCTCCTAGTCATCAGCCCACTGCAATCTGACTTTTGTCCCCAGCCCTCCCTGAACCACTTTTCATTAAAGAAACCCTCACCACCAACATCCCTAAATCGAGGGTTCCAGTCTCTGGTCCACTGGGTCTTCTGCTGCCTTCAGCTCTGTGGGCCATTCCTTCCTTCTTCCTTCTCAGGGTCCCTTTTCCTTGCCCTCTGGGGCAACACCTAACAGGTTCTGGTGCTAATCATCTCTGTGACCCCTTGATCTCACTCTCCACGTTGGCTTCTCTTCCTCTATCCTGTCCCTACACATTGGAGATGCCCTTCTAACCCCCTGTCCCTCTCACACTCTGGGTAGTCCTGCCTCCGCGTGATGACTCCTAGCCTGTCCATCCAGCTGTCGGTTACCACCTCAAACTCACTATCTCCCCTCTACCTGCACTCCCTCTAAAACAGCCTCCTCTTCCTATATTGCTGGCCTCTGTCAAACTCAAACTGGAAATTCTGAGATTTATCTTGGCCTTCCTCAACATTCAGGCAGTAGATCCTATTCCTAAAATCCTAACTGTAAAAAAGCTCTCCCTTCTCTCCCTCTCCCGTATTCTCCCCACTTTTATTCAGGCCACCTCAGCTGTCCCCAGACTTTCAACTTTCACCATTGCTTCCTGACCACTTTTGACCCCTGGAGTTTCTCCCCAAGCCTCCTGCCCAGCCCTCAAGTCATCACACCTTCAGCTGCCAGAGGGGTCATTCTGAGTTCTGAATGCAGATCTGCATAGAGCCCTTGAGAGTCCTTTCCCTTAGCACCTCCTACAGGATTGAGTCCAAACTCCTCAGCCCATCACATTAGGCCTCTCTCAAGCTGCTCTCCTCTGACTTTTTGTCCTTGTCCTCTGCAGCACCCCTGCATTCTTGCTCCGTCTCTGCTGAGCCGCACAGAGGATTCTCACAACCATCAGCACTGGCTGTCCCACACCATCAGCACTGGCTTCCCACAGGCCTGGGTTGTCAAGGCTTCCTCCTGGGGAGGCCCCTGAGCTCCCAGCAGAGCACTCACTCTTCTCCTCTTCCTATAGCCACATGCAAATAAATGCTTCTGCAATGTATCAAATTATTTTCTAAGTATTTAATTGTGCTTTCTTCCTATGACATTAAAGGGAAAAAACTATAGTTGTTTTTATCTCCAGTGCCTAGTGCAGCAGCAAACAATAAATGCTCAATATGTGTTTGTGACATAAAAGACAAAAAGAGGGCTGAAGCTGTGGCTCAGTGGTAGAGCGCTTGCTTGGCATGCACCAGGACCTGGGTTCGAACCCCAGGACCACATACACAACTAAGTGTCAGGAAAACAAAAACCAGACGAAAAAATAAATAAAATTGTTTCTCTCTTTAAAGAAAAAAAAAGACAAAAAGAAGCTAGAAGGCAATCAGGATACTGGGAAGAAAGAGTGAATCAATTACTTCACCAGAATACCTGAGGAGCTTGAAAGAATATAGACTCTCAGGCCCTGCCCCAGATCTTCAGAATAGAAATCTTGGGACAGAGCACTCAGAAGCCTTTTTAATAAGTTCTTTCTTTCTTCCTTTTTTCCCCCCTTCTTTTTCCAGATAGGGTCTCTACATGTTGCCCAGACCACCCTCAAACTCTGAGGCTCAAGCCATCCTCCCGCCTCGGCCTCCTGAATGGCTGGGACTGCAGGCATATACCGCCACACCTGGTCTGAATGAATCTTAGAGACTCTGAAGTCTCAAGCCACGGAGGGAGGGCATTCCAGGTTTAGTCCTGAAGAAGTTCTGTTATTTAGGAACCTAACCTAGGGTCAAGAACTTTCGTGGAGTTGATTTCTAAGATACTATAATGACAGCATCAATTATGATAATGGTGGCAATAATTGCAGAAGAAAGACCCGAAGCGCGTGTGGATACAGAAACACCAAAGAGAAAACTCTGCCTGCCTGGGCTCCTGCAAAGACAGTCTGGTACAGCCAGGTGCAGGGGTGCAGGTCTGCGATCCCAACAGCTCAGGAGGCTGAGGCAGGAGGATCACAAGTTTAAAGCTGGTCTCAGCAACTTAGTGAGGACCTAAGCAACTTAATGAGACCCTGTCTCAAAAATAAAAATAAAAGAGCTGGGGATGTGACTCAGTGATTAAGTGCCTCTGGGTTGAATCTCCAGTACCACTCCCCAGCCCTGCAAAAGAAAAAAGTCTGGCACAGAGAAAAACCAGGGCACTAGAGTCTGCAGATGCCAGAGTTAGCCTGAGCCCTGATTGACAAGTGGTTTTATCTTAGACAATTACTTTCTGTCTCTCTGGACCTCGGTACCCCACCTGGGCAATGCAGGGGTTGTGTTGGCTTCCTTTCAGCTCTGATGCTCTGTGAGGAAGGGAAAGCATGTCAAGAATGGGGAACAGTCCAGAATGCTGTGCTTGTAGACTTGCTATCTCATTGCAAGATTTCTATCCTGGCAAAAAACAACTAGAGAGAAGCAGGCCAAAAGAGGGCCACTTTGTTATAATGAGATTATGCCACAGCCATTTTGGTTTATGAAATTAATATAACAGTGCTAATAAATTACTGAGAGTAGCAAAGGCTCTCTCCCCCCTAAAGAATGCTACTCACACAGTGGGTGTCTAGTTTCTCCTGTCTCTTGACAGTCCCAGCAGGAGAGGAGGAGAAGAGCAGCTGTCCTGTCATTGAGGGGATACAGGAAATGGGTGGTAGAGTCAGAATCTCCTGGACCTTATCTTGTCACTTGACGCAAGTCTTCAGGTAACCGTGTGTGTGTGTGTGTGTGTGTGTGTGTGTGTGTGTGTGTGTTGGGGGGCAGTGCTGGACATTCACCTTTGGACCTTTCTGCACAGGAGCTGAAGAACCCCAGGCTGGGCACTGGTGGTGTCCTCCTGGGAACCTCTGCGGTCAGGGGAGATGGGGAAATGCTGCACAGCCCTGCCCTGCCTCGCCTTTCTAGTTAGGGAATATAGAGCCTTCGCTGGACTTTGACCCATCGAGGAAAAGGCGGGAGACACATTCAAACAGGCATCCCGATAAACTTATTAGTCATGCCCGTTGTTCCAGTCTCGGGTACCCTCCACCCTCCGGCCTGCCCCCCAGCCCTGCCACCTTGCAAGTTGGAAAAGTTTAAAGGAAATGATGAAGAAGACGAAAAATGGATAAATAAAAAGAATTAGAAGAAGAAGAAAAGGAGGAGGAGGAGAGAGGGACCTGCGTACTTGATGAAGAAGATCCTCCCGCCGCGGTCCACTCCGTAGGTCCACCGGCCGGGCAGGTCCAGCCAGTCGATCTCATCGGCCATCTCCGGGTCCCCGCAGCCCCTCGAGCTCTCTGCCCCCCTCCCCCGGGCGCCAGGCCGGCGCCCCCAGTTTCTGCCGCCTCCTAGAGGCGGCGACGGGGGAGGGGGTCGGACGCGGGTCCTCCCCGGTCCCCGGCGCACCTCCCGGGTCCCCGGCGGCGACTTTGGCCTCTCGGTGACGGCGAGCTGGCCTCGAGCCGGGCGGCCGGGAACTGGCGAGCGCTTAACCCTCCCCGGGCCGGGAGCCGCAGCCCCAGACACCACCTGCCTCCCGCGCGCCTCGGAGCTCCTCTTCCGACCGTCTCCTGAACTTTAATGACGGGCAATTAGCGCGGAGAGTAATTATGACGCTCCTCCGCCCGGACTGTTAACGGGCAGCGCCGAGTGTCCGTCCCTCCCGGCTCCTGCCGCCCGCCTGCCTGGCGGAGCCCGGCGAGCAGCAGCCCTGCGGGGAGGATCCCTCCCGAAGCCAGCAGGTTGCAGAGAGCCCGGGTGTTGCCTCTCGGCTCCGCTCGGCGCCGATCCCGCGCTCGAACCCCCGGCCGCGCGGGGGGCGGGGCCACGCCGCGGAAGGTGAAGCGCAGCTCGCGCCCGCAGCCCGGCTGAGCGGCGTGTCCAGCCACCCGACGCGAACGGGGAAGTGATCCGACCTGGCTCTACTTGGTGGGTGGTTAGCACAGGAACAAAGGTCAAATGCACGGAAGGGTGGCGCGCTGGGAGCAGCGAGGGGCCCTCGGAGTCCATTCAACCTAACTAGTCCAGCTAGTGTTCCCCTTTCCTTCTGAGCACCTCCTTCAAGAAGCCTGCCATGACTAAAGCAGTCTTAGATACACTCAGAAACCCAACAGCTTTTAAGCCCCTCCACTCCATTTCCCCCTTCCACTCCATCAGAAATAGAAAAAGGAGAGAGATTAACACAGAGAACATGAATGCACTCTGTTCAGAATCCAAGCATTCCACACGGGTACATTAAAAAACGATATCACCAGAGCCTACAATTGTAATCTCTATATCAAAGCTGGGGTCCACTCCTGGGGCTCCCAATTAGGTGTCCACTGTTCCCATTCTTGTGCCAGACCCAAGGGTATAGATGCCTGCCTTTGCTTTTTTTTCAAAGGTGTTCACTTATGTTGAAAGAGATGCCCGTCTTTAAATAAAGCAACGTGTCACATGACAGTTGGCAAGGATCTGTGCAGGGAACATACTTTTGGTGAGCGTTTAAGGGATTTGATTCCCGTTCCACTTAGGTAACTCCTATTCATCCCTTCAGTCTGTCCACGGCTGCTTCCCTCCAGGAAGCCATTTTTTACTCTATCCAGATTTATATGCCCATCTTGTGTGTGTCCTGGTGCCTTATGAATAACCCTGTAGCAGCATTTCTCATACTGCAATGCAATGACTGATTTAGTCATCTCCTTCACTACATTCCTCTAGGTAGGGGCTGCGTCTTATTCATTTTTATAGCCCCAGCAGCTGCTGGGCACACCATGTTTGATAACTGTCTGATATAGTCACAACTGGGAACTACTTTTAAATCCAACCATAATCTTGTACTTTTGGACCTTGTTCAGGGGCACACTGAATATAACCATCAGCAATTGCAAGATGTGTTTAGGAAGATCTTTCTAGAAGAAAGATTCTTCCCAGGTCTCCCAACTGTAGGGTGTAGAATACATGAATCTGATGCATGGTGAACTTAGAAGATGCCTCAGAGGACTTCTCCAATCCTCTCTTTTTAAACATGGGAAACTGAGGTGCAGAGAAGGCAAGTGGGTGGTCAAGGTCACTGAGCAAGGTGGTGGCTGAGAAAGATCTGCTCACTAGTGTCCCAGGCCAGAGCTCTTTCCATTACATCATTCTGCCTCCACAACACTAGAAATGAACTCTGCCAACCACACAGGTTGATTCATGGCCAGGACTAAGTTGACTCCATACTCCAGATGCAGAAGAGAAGCAGAAACGCATAATACTCAACTCTTTGACCCCTTCTCAGATCCTACAAATTCCTAGCAGAGAAAGCCGCATTTGTCAGTAAACTGGACCACGCTTGAGAAGCAAGCATAGATGAGGATCTTGGTTCCCAAATTGGGAAGGACAAGAGAGCAGGCCTAGTCCCCAGCCTCATGAAACACACCTGTAAGAATCATCTCACTGATAAAGCCCAGCCACTTGCCCAGCCCCTGTGATATCCAAGCATCTAAACCACCAGCATTGCCAAGATGCCTCAAGGGAAAATACCAGCAACCCGTGTAATCCCAGTCCAACCTGAGCAACCTGTAAGAGCGGCTGCATGTGGGTGGAAATTGGGGACAAAATGAAACATATTTTAAAATGTTTTCTTTTTTTTCCATACTAAGGATTGAATACAGGGTCACACTTCACCACTCAGCCACATTCCCCAGCTCTTTTTCATACTTTATTTTGAAAAAGTGATTCACTAAATTGCTCAGGACCTTGCCAAATTACTGAGGCTAGCTTTGAACTTGTGATCCTCCTGCCTCAGCTTCCCAAGCCGCTGGTATTATAGGCATGCGCCACTGTGCTTGGCTTGAAAATATTTCAAACCCCCTGTTTGAAAGGGGACTCTTGTTGACCTTGTCACAAAATTGTTGTCTTGTTTAATCTTTAATCTAGCCTGGGGCTCCTAGGAACATTCACTTAATAAAAGACAAGTCATTAATATTCTGAATAGATGGGTTTTTGCTGTTGTTGCCTTAATTTTTTTTTCTCATTTGAAATAAGAAATCAGGTTAGAAAATCTTTTCCTAACTATGGTATATTCTCACTAGTAACTTTTTACATTCTAGTTCTTATTTTCCAATTATGATTAATATTGATATAACTAGTAATGACATTTTTAGCTAAAGAGCTACAGATATGCAGGAAAAGAGTAGAAAATCCAGGGCTGGAGCAGTGGCTCAGCAGTTAAGAGTACTTGCCTGGCATGTGTGAGGTCCCTGGTTCAATCCCCAGCACCACACACTCAACTAAGTGTTGAAGAAACAAAGGCCAGATGGAAAAAAATAAATAAAAATGACTCTCTTTCTCTCTCTCACTCTTCCTCTCTCTAAAGGAGGGGAGAGAGTTAAAAAACAACTTTAAAAGGGGCTGGAGCAGTGGGTCAGTAGTTATGGCACCTGCCTGGCATGTAGATGTGGGTTTGAACCCCAGCACCTTGTATACAACTACCTGTTGGAGCAATGAAAGCCACATGAAAAACTAATAATAAAATTAATTCTCTCTTTCTCTATCCCTCTTTCTCTCTCTCTCTCTCTCTTTTTTTTTTTTCAGGGCTGAGGACCGAACTTGGGGCCTTGCGCATGCTAGGCAAGCGCTCTGCCACTGAGCTAAATTCCCAACCTCTATCTCTTTTTTTTAAAGTAGAAAACCCAAATAAAAGCATCTCTTCAGGCCACTCCTATAATCCCAGAGACTTTGGAGGTTGAAACAGGAAGATTGCAAGTTCAAAGCCAGCCTCAGCACTTGGTGCTGGGGTTTGAACTCATGTACTTGCGCATGCCAGGCAAGCACCATAACTGCTGAGCCACCACTCCAGCCCTCCAGACCTCATACATTTTGAGGACTTGGATGTATCACTTAAGCAATATTATGCTTCTGGTTTGGTACCTGGAGAAGACTGGAAAATGGTCCCCCAAAAAGTTATCCATGTCAAATCCCTGGAACCTATAAATGTTACCTTCTTTGGAAAAACAGTCTTTGCAAATATAATTTAGTAAATGTTTTTCCGTTTGTTTGCATTTTTTTTTCTTTTTCAGCAGCGCCGGGAAGATTGAACCCAGGACCTCATGTATGCTAATCAAGTGCCATACCACTGAGCTGTACCCACAGCCATCCCCTTTTCCCTGGAGTTGAAGCTGACAGAAACTCAGGAATTTAGGGGTGCTTTATCACTGAGCTATGTCCATGCTCTTTTTATTTTTTTGAGGTAGGGTCTCACTAAATTACTGAGGCTGACCTTGAACCTGTGATCCTCCTGATTATAGACATGCACCAATACACCTGACCGGAAGGTGTCTTTTTTTTTTTTAACCAGTGATTGATCCCAGGGGTGCTTAACCACTGAGCCACATCCCCAGCCTTTTATATTTTATTTTGAGACAGGGTCTTGCTAAGTTTCTGAGGCTGGCTTTGAACTCACAATCCTCCTGCCTCAGTCTGCCAAGCCACTGGAATTACAGGTGTGCTCCACCGCACACCTAGCTGGGATCTTCCTGTGGGGACAGCTAGGCTGAAAATGAAATCAAAATGAAATGAAGACCAACCAATGAAATGGAGGCAGAAGATGAAGAGAGACTGGGTCCTCCTACTGTCCCATCACCCCTGGGGCCCAACTTGCCAGCAGAGGTTCTACGCCTGGAATTTCCAGTTATGGGTGCCAATATACACCCTTATTTGCTTTAGCCAGTATGAGTTGTATTTCTGCCACTAACAGCTGAAAAAGTCCTGAGTAAAACAAAGGTCACAAAAAAACACACCTGTCTCTTTTGTGTCCTGGGAAGCCACAATGCCAAGAACCACATGAGTTTCTGGTGACTCTCAATAGGAGCCCTCCTCTTTCAAGAAGACCACAATTTTAGATCCAGAAGGGGTCTGAGTGATCGTGTGGTCCAAAGCCCACATTTTCCCCAGGGAGGATACTAAAGGACTCAGGGGAAGCACGCGGAGTTTTAGCAATTCCCCAGCAGAGTGGGAACCAGAACTCACCCTGAAGACCTCATGAGGGCAAAGATCTATTTCCAGACCTCTGCTTTATCACTTTGGCATTTTTGGCCAAGAGACTCACAGAGTTACAAGACAACTGTAACACATTCCTCTAATGTATAAAAGAATAACCCCATCAGTGATTTTTATTGAGCGCTGGTATTTAATAGTTATGCTCACCTGCAGGCTAGGTCACCAGCCCTGCTGATTTTCTTACAGGAAGTAGGAAGAAAAGGAAAGGAAGGCAGGGCCACCTCTGCAGGCCTCAGGGATATGGTTACATAAATATCCAAGACCCCGTCTTATTGCTTAAAGTTGTGCTTCTGTGAGGGCTTCAAAGAGCAGGGTTTTGCTATGAAAACTGTCATTCTAATGCTGGCACCCTGAGGATTGTAGAACTGGGGTGTTTCCCTACAGTCAGCTGACTTAATCACATGTGTTCCATGATATTTATTGAGTCCTTCTGCCGCTCAAGTACAGGACACTCAGGAGTGAATAAAACAGAATATCCCTGCTCTCATGAAGTCCACATTTAATAAGTATATAGACAATAAGTAGGGGCTGGAGTGGTGGTGGCTCAGTGGTTACGGTGCTTGCCTGGAATGCACAAGGACACGGGTTCGAACCCCCCGTACCACATACACAACTTAAGTAAGTGTCAGAACAACAAAAGCCACATGAAAAGCGAAATTGATTCTCTTTCGCTCTCTCTCTCTCTCTCTCTCACTGTCCCTCCCTCTTTAAAAAAAAAAGATAATGAGGATAAGTCTGTGATTAAGTCTGTGGAGAAGAAGGGAAGGAGGAGCGCAACGGCTGCTGCTGACTGGTACTATTCTGTAGAGGGTGGTCAGGAAAGACCTCGCTAAGAAGGATGACATTTGAACAAAGGTTTGAAGGAAGGGAAAGCAAACCCTATGGACACTGGGGAAGCAGGTTCTGGGCAGAGGAAATAGTAGGCAGGAGCATCCTCCAAGTGTTTGATGAAAGCAAGAAGGCCAACATGGTGGAGGAGGGTAAGCGAGGGAGAGAAGAGGGGAGAAGAGAATGGAGGGGGCCAGCTCAGGCCTGGCCATTGTTAGGAGCTTTGCTTATATTCCAAATGGATAGGGAGGAATGCAGGAGTGCCGTGATCTTCATGACAAAGTCTTTTAGGGGCTCATCTGGCTGCTGTTTGGAATAGGACAGAAGCAGATTGCAGTGAGGAGGCTGGGGCAAAAATTCAATCAAGACCACCAGGGGTGGTGGCAAACACCTGTAATCCCAGAGACTCAGGAAGCTGAGACAGTAGGATCGAAAGTTCGAGACCAGCCTCAGCAATGTAGCAAGGCCCTATGCAGTTTAACGAGACCCTGTCTCAAAATAAAAAATAAAAAGGACTGGGGCTGTTGCCCAGTGGTTAAGCACCCCTGGGTTCAATCCCCAATGCCCCCCTTCCCCCATGCAAAATTCAAGCAAGACAAGAGGATGGTTTGGTTCAGGATGTTGGGGGGTGGAGGTAGGGGTCAGATTCTGGTTATCTGTTGAAGGGAAACAGGATTGGCTGATAGACTAATTGGGTTGTGAGCAGAAGGGAAATGTCAGGATGACTCCAAGGTGGTGGCCTGAGCAACTGGAAGGAAAAAGGCCACCGATTGAAACAGGGGCAGGCAGTGAGGAGAGAGCAGGTATGGCGGGAGGGACAGGGAGAAGAGAGCTTCAATCCTGACCATGTTAAGGTGATGCCTTAAGATATCCACTCAGAGATGCCACAGAGGTGACTGGAGACATGAGACTCGGGTCTGTCTCTGAGTGGATGTGCATTTGGTATTTGTCAGTGATTAGTTGGTATGACAGCCACAGGCTGGTTGAGATCACAAAGAAAATGAGTGCAGGTAGGGAGGAGGCGGAGATCAAGGGCTGAGAACTGGGGCACTCCAACTTCTAGGTGTCAAGTTAATGAGAAGGAACCTGCAAAGGAGACTGAATAACAAGCAGCTAATGAAGGAGAAGGAGAAGGAGAGAACGGTGTCCGGGAAGCGCGCCTGGTGCGCATCCGCATCACTCACTAGAAACAGCCCTGTGCAAATGGTGCTTCGTTCTAGCAGGGCTGAGGTTAGGGCAGGTTTTGTCTGAGCAGGAAACAACTTGTACCCTTGTGTACGAGGGTGGAGACCCAGCTCAGGTGATTTTTAGGTTGGTCTGAGAATGAGCCTGGGAAGATGATGGTTTTGGCTAATGAGCCCT
>PVKS010013751.1:0-11737 GCA_004027875.1 Aplodontia rufa
TATATACAGTCAATAAATGATGTTAAAACTGTATACAAAATTCTGCTATATAAAACTACCATAAAATCCTCAAAAATCTCAACTACAAACACATGAAGAACCCAATCAATAAATGGGCCAAAGAGCTAAATAGAAACTTCTCAATAGAGGACATTGATCAAGTCAATGAATACATGGAAGTGCTCTAAATCCCTAGTAATCAGAGAAATGCAAATGAAAACTACATTAAGATATCACCTCACACCAGTCAGATTGGCAAAAATGAAGAAAATAAGCAATAATAGACGCTGGAGGGGTTGTGGAGAGATAGGTACACTAGCACACTGTTGGTGGAACTGCAGACTGGTCCAGCCCCTCTGGAAAGCAGTGTGGAGAATCCTCAAAAACTAGGGATGAGCCCACCATATGATCCTGCTATTCCTCTCATGGGTATTTTTTTTCCAGGGGATTTAGAATCAGCACATTACAGCAACACAGCAAAATTGATGTTCATAGCAGTTCAATTTACAATAGCTAAATTATGGAAACAACCCAGATGTCCCTCACAGGATGAATGGATTCAATCCGCATCACTTTCCCCCAGGAAAGACTCTGAGCCAACACTACCCAGCCAAGCTGTTCCCAAATTCCTGACCCACAGAACCTGTGAGAAAATAAATATTTGTTAACTAAATAAATGTTTGGACACTATACCTGAGGTACTTTCTTTTGCAATAATAGGTAACTAACACAGTGGATGAATATCCCAATTTTCTTATCCTTCTAAAACTGTGGTACATATATACCTTGGAGTTTTACTCAGCATTTAGAAACAATGATATTGCAGCCTTTGAAGGTAAATGGATGGCTACGGAAGAAATTATGCTGAGTGAAATCAGCACAACCCAGAGAACCAAGGGTCGAATGTCTTCACTCATCTGTGGAGGCTGGAGCTAGACCCTGGCCATTGAGAAAGGAAGTCTATTATCATGTTTTAAATCCAGAGAAGGTGTAATGTCATACAACCTAAGGCATTTGTAGAGATGTATTGGGAAGGCAGGGGGGGAGGGGTAATTGGGGGGGCTCTTGGGGATAAATCTAATTTTCAAAATTTATGTATATATTATATTATTTCATTAGAAGCTTGTTTGATTGTTCAACAAATAAATTTCTGAATAAAAACAAAAAAACTGCTTATAAGAATCGATCAAGAAAAATAGGGTGCATAATTGCATATAAGCAATGAACGTTGTTGTGTCAAATCGTCTAAGCATAGAGAAATGTGGAATTGAATGACAGCACTCACAGTGTTTGTCTTATAGTCTTGGTGTGTATAGATCTCTCTCTCACACTTATACAATGTCTTAAAGGCAGACCCCAAGGCAGAGTATAGGCAGTTATTTGAGAGGTAACACTAGCAGGAGAGTAGGGGAGTGAGACGGAGAAGGAAATGAAGCCAACAGAGTACACATTATCAAGACAGTTGAACAATTGGAATAACTTGGCTAAAAAATTCTGAAGAGTAGAACACAGGCCTAGAGTTTTTTTTTTTTTTAAAAGAGAGAATCAATTTTATTTAGTTTCTCATGTGGCCTCGTTGCTCTGAAGCTTTGTTGTATACATGGTGCTGGGGTTTGAACCTGCGTCCTCATGCATGCCAGGCAAGCATTGTAACCACTGAGCCACCGTTCTAGTTCCCTAGAGTTATTCTTTTAGAAGGATAAGAAAATTGGGATATTCATCCATTGTATTAGTTACCTATTATTGCAAAAGAAAGTACTCAGGTATAGTGTCCAAACATTTATTTAGTTAACAAATATTTATTTTCTCACAGGTTTTCTGTGGGTCAGGAATTAGGGAAAAGCTTGGCTGGGTAGTGTTCCCCCAGAGTCTTTCCTGGGGGAAAGTGATGTGGATTGAATCCAGGGCCTTGCACGTGTGAAGCATATTCTCTAGCACTGAGCTACACCCACCCCTCGATCAGAGTATGAAGTTTCAGACATGTCAAACTCATGTGAAGGCTTGACTTGGCCTGGAGGATGCAGCCCAGGTGGCTCACTCACATGGCTGTCGGAAGAGGCCTCAGGTCCTTATCACGTGGACACCTGCTTCCCCTAGAAAGCAGAATCTAAGGACAGAGGGAGGGATGGAGGTGGAGAGGGAGAGAAGGAGGGAGGGGCATCTTTTACTTATCTAGCCTCCGAAGTGTCATACCGTCACTTCTGCCGTATTCTATTGGTTACACAAACCCAGTGTTTTACAGTGTAATAAGGGAGTCCACAATAGCAAGAACACCAGAGTCGATGGAAATAGTCATTTTGTTTATTGTCTACCTTTTTTTTTCTTAAGGCAGAATCTTGCTGTTACCCAGGGCAGCCTCAAACTGGCCATCCTCTTGCCTCCGCCGCCCCAGTAGCCAGGGATGCACCACTGCATCCAGATAACTGGCTGCTATTTGTTTTTTTAAAGATGGGGTCCTGCTATGTTTTCCAGGCTGGTCCTGAACTCCTAGGCTCAAGTGATCCTTTCCTCCTCAACCCCATCAAGCAGCCAAACAGGTGTACGTTATCATGTCTGGCTTCATTTACTAGGTTTGTTGGTAATTCTTTGAGAGGTTCTCACCAGATATATTTATTTTGTAGTATTCAGGTTTACTACGCACATAAGCAAAGAAAGTTCTAGTTGTCAGAAAGACCCGTCAGGTAGAGTTGCAGGTGCCGACAGGTGGAGTTTGGACCAATGTAGTCATGCATGGCGTGGAAGGGCTGGACAGCTTCAGTTCACCCCTTATGCTGCTTTGGAACACATATGTCCAGCATTATATTCACTCTGTTTCATCATTGAGTCTTCAAGGTGGTCACCGATTACAGTTTCTTAAAAAAAAAAAGACCCAAAATAAGACAGTTAGGACAACTATATCCTTGCTGCTGCAGTTGGTTCCAAGACCGTAACAGTTATTCATTATCTCCCTCTTCTATGATTTTTTCTAGATTCCCTCACATACTCATTCAGTATTTCTGCTGGTCTTGGTTTCTTGTTTAGTTGGTGACCCAAACCATAATGCCTGAAGGGCCTAAGTCCTTGATCATCATGCACTTTTCAGACCTTGATTGTTATGATTTCCTGTTCACTATTCTCACTAAGCACAGAAACATCAAGACATGTCCCTTTCAATACCGTGTTCCACCCACACTTCTCTCTACCCCCACACATTGTAGTGATTCTATGTACTCAGGATAATACCAATTACCTCTGCCAGTGCAGTTTTGCCAAATTTGGGAGGATTTTGATCATTATTTCTTTGAATACCTTTCCAGTCCTGCTCTCTCTCCTCTAATTCTGGGCTTCCAATGATAAGAATGAGCTTTTGCTGAGGTCCCACAGGTTTCGAGATTCTGATTTTTTTTCCTAGTCTATTTTCTCACTGTTGTTCAGATTGGTAAATTCTATTGATCTGTTCTCAAGTTCACAGAATATCCTCTGTCACTTCTGCTTTACTATTAATTCATTAGAGTTTTAAAAGTTATTTAATATTTCTTTTTTCATGATTTCTATTTCTTTTTTTGCTGAGTTTTTCTAGTTTCTAATTTGTTTCAAGAGAAGTTGTAATTGCTTGTTGAAGCACTCTTGTGATAGCTGTTTTAACATTCTTGTCCAATAATTTGAACACATGATTGATCTTGGTATTGACTCCAACTGACTGTGTTTTCTCATGCATGCTAGGATTTCTTACATCTTGGAGTGAGAATTGATTTTTGATTGTTCCCTGGTATTATGTATGTTATATCGTGAAACTCTGGATGCTGTTCAGTCTTATTTTCAGCAGGAAGTTCTCCTGCTCAGGTGTAATGTGAGGGCTGGCAAATGTTTCCTGCTGGATCCTTTCCAGCATAAGTGCAGCATTGAATCACATTGCCTTATTGCCTCTAAATAGTCTGATCAGTCTCTGCTGGACCAGCTGCTGCCAAGGGAGAGAGGACAGGAGAGAGCTTACCTCCTGTCTGGCTGGTGCTGGGCAGGGGCCTGGGTGCTTAGCTCCCCACTGGATCTCGCTGGAAAGGGAGTTCTAATTAGCCTGACTTGGGGTCACATTGCTGCTCCTCACTATGTCCTGATGACACTGGGCTAGAGGGAAGCAGACTATCCACCTCACATCACCTCCT
This sequence comes from Aplodontia rufa, assembly GCA_004027875.1. NCBI lineage: Eukaryota > Metazoa > Chordata > Mammalia > Rodentia > Aplodontiidae > Aplodontia > Aplodontia rufa. Next base: position 4,143 of record PVKS010013751.1, read on the forward strand.
TCCACTCCACTTGTCAGTGGAGAAGGCAGCTTAGCTTATTGCTGAACCCCATGGACACTACTCTGCTAGGGAACTGGAGCATCACCTGCTTCTGCCAGGAAGGGAATGAAGATTAGCTTCCTGCTCAGACACCGTGTGGGGGAAACTGAAACACAGCTTGCTTCCATTGGAAAGTGGTGGGGAGGAGCAGAAGATCAGCTTCCCTGTTCCCCAGTTAAAACCTGGGGGTCTGGATTGTGCCTGGGTGTTTGGCTGGAGTAGGAAAGGTGCTGCCCCCAATTTTTATTTTCTCTGTGCCTGTTAGTGGCTCTGGGTTACAGGCTTCTGCACACCCTGTCCAGGACACCTTTTGATCAATGTTAGCATGGAATATTCTATTTTCACTCCTTTTACTTTTAACCTATATCTTTGTATTGAAAATACTTTTTTGGAACAGCGTGGAATTTGGCATTGCTTCTTTTTCTTTTCCTTTTTTTTCAGGGCTGAGGACCGAACTCAGGGCTTTGCACGTGGTAGGCAAAGCTCTGCTGCTGAGCTAAATCCCCAACCCCCATTGCTTCTTTTTCAATCAGACTTTCTATCTCTGCCTTTTAGTTGGAGCTTTCAGATTATTTACATTTTAATGACTTTATGGAGTTATAATTTACATACAATAAGATTTGCACTCTAAAAGTATACAATTTACCGATTTTTATTACAGTGATGGAATCATCCAACCATAATGACAACTTAATTTTAGAGCATTTCATCTTCTCTAAAAGCAACCCTGTGCTCATTGGCAGTCACTCTTTATTCCTCCCTCCTTCCAGCCTCTGGGAGCCATTAATCTACATTTTGCCTTTATAGATTTGCCTTTTCTGAATGGAATCACACTAAGCGTAACCTTCTGTGGCAGCTTTCTTTCACTTAGCATTGTGTTTTCAAAGTTCATATTGTAGCATGTGTCAGAACTTCACTCCTTTTTATTACTAAATAATATTCCACTTTATGGATAGGCCACATTTTATTTATCCACTCATCAGTTGATAGACATTTTGGTTATTTCTGCTTTTTGGCTATTAAGAACAATATTGCCATAAATATTAGTGTACAAGCTTTTGTGTGTACATGTGTTTCAAATATGTATAATAGTGATATTTTTGGGTACTGGTATTCTGTGTTTAACGTTTTGAAGATCTGCCAAAATATTTTCCAAAGTGCCTTTACCATTTTACAATTCTGTTAGTAATGTACTGGATATAGACAGCCCACATCTGTAATCCCTGTTATTTGGGAGGCTGAGGCAGGAGGACCGCAAGTTTGAGGACAGCCTCAGCAAATTAGCAAAACAACAACATAGTGAGAACTTGTCTTAAAAAAAAAAAAAGAGGGCTAGTGATGTAGCTCAATGGTTAAGTGCCTCTGAGTTCAATTCCCAGTAAAAATCCCTCCCCACAAAAAATAATTTTTCAAGTCATGCATGAGGATTTCAATTGGTCCACATTCATTCTGACGCTTGTCATTGTCAAGTCATTTTGATTATAGTTATTTTAGTGGATATGAAGTGTTATGATGCTTTTGCTTTGCAGTTCCATGAAGGCTAGTTCTGTTGAGCACTTTTTCATAGGTTTATTGGCCATTTATTTGCCCATCTGCTTTGGAAAAAATCCCTAATTCAGATCTTTTGCCCAATTTTCTTTTTCTTTTTTTTTTTTTCATGCTGAGGATTGAACCTAGGTTCCTTCACATGTTAACCATGTGCTCTACCACTAAGCTATACCCCCGGCCCCTACCCAATTTTGTGTTAGTTGACTTTTTCATTTTGAGTTAAAAGATTCTTTATTCTGCAAATTGTGCCATTTGCATCTTTAACAATTGAAGTTAAATCTATAATTTTGCTATTTGTCTTCTATTTTGTTTGTTTGTTTTGTTATTTTTCTTTTTCTTTTCATATAGAGTGTTTTTGTATTTTATTTTATATCCACTATCTTTATAATGATACCACTTTATTTTAGCTGTTCCTCTGGGATTTAAAATGTACATCTCTAATAAAGTATATCTCCAATAATATTATATCATTGTCTGTATAAGAATCTTTCAAATGTCTGTTTTCCTTCCCCCAGTCTTTTTGTTATTATTTTCTTATATGCTACTTCTGAATTTTACAATTCTACAATGTATTATTAAGTAGTCAATACTCTTTTAAAGAAATTTAAAAAACAATTATAAAACATCATGATACTTTTTCCTCATTTATAGAGATTGCCTCACCTAGACAATCTGTAGAGTGTGAGGATTTTTACTTTGCGTATTTGCTCAAGCTGTAAAGAGACGAATAAAGAAGTGTCAGTCAGCTATTTCTGGAAACTAAGTTAGTTCCATGCTGTGTCTCAGGCATTTTGGGTGTCTGTGGATTGGCATTCAGTTACTTAGGGTTCAAGGCTGAAGTTTCACTTGTGCGTGGACTTTGAATCCCGCTGTGTACTGCAGTGGTTATCACAGTGGCTACACAAACTGATGCCACATTAATTGCCAAGCGTTTGGAGCTCTTCCGTGTTTAGAGGTTGCTGGATTTATTGTCCACTTATCAAATTACTAAATGAGTAAGACTAATAACAGGAAATGCAATGACAGAGAAAACTTTTAACAATACCCCCGAGTATTCTCTGATGGCAAGTTCAATTATAGTCATGCAACGAATGCTTTATAATCTTATGTTGGATAGACAAAAATCTCAAAGCTCTCAAGCCCGAAAATCACCCTTTGCAGAATTTTGTGCGCTACGATTTTACATCTTAGGCTTTTGTATCAGGGTGTAAGAAGAGAACTGAATCCTTAGAGGAGGTATGGAGTAGGTAGTACCTGTTGTCAGTTGGGACTTTTGTTTCAAACAAGAAAAATAGTTCTTGCCTATAAACAAATGTTACTAATTGTACATTGAAGGATATTGCTGTGGACCTTAAAAGAGATCTAGAGTTTACTAGAGCTACTGGGTTGATTGATTTGATGATCTTGAATTTTCTTACGCTTTTGCTGCCTCACTATTTCAGAGATTATTGTTCCTTATTTAAGGCAGATATGTTGAGGAAGGGAGAGAGGAGATTATATGATCTTCAAGACAAGCTTCTCTCCCTAGAGTGATAAGCGAACAGCAGCCTTCCTATATAGGTAAACTTCACCACATCCCCATCTTTAAGACCATTGCAGAAAAGGTACTTGTATTAGAGTTCTCCAGAGAAATAGAAGCCAAATTTCAGGGGCAGAGAGAGGGGGAAAGACTGGCGAGTCCATAATCTGCAGGGCAGGCCAGCATCCTGGAGCCAGCAGGAGTCAATGCTACAGTCTGAACATGGCCTGGAGGTAGATTTTTTTCTTCTTGGAAACCCAGTGTTTTAAGGCCTTCTACTGATTGGATAAAGCCTATCCACATCATGGAGAGGAATTGGCTTTATTCAAAGACTGCTGATACAAGTTTTAATCACACTTAAAAATACTTTTACAGTGTAGCTGGAGCGGTGGCTCAGTGGTATCACCCTTGCCTGGCATGCTTGAGGATCCAGGTTCGAGCCCCAGCACCACATACACAGCTGAGTGTTGGAGCAATGGAAACCAGATGAAAAACTAAATAAAACTGATCCTCTCTCTCTCCCTCTTTAAAAAAAGAAAAAAAAAAAGGAATAAAAATACCTTTATAGCAACCGTTAGTCCACTGTTTGACTAAACATCTGGGTTACCACAGCCCAGCCAAAGTGACACATGATATTAACTATTATAGTAATTAAACAGATACAATTATTACCTGCTTTCCATAATGAAAGTGATCAAGTGACTTGCCAAAGAGTTTTCAGAAGTGTAATATATGAATTAGTTAAAGGCATAAAAAGAAGCCGATTCTAAAAGTTTAAAGATTTTAACTATTGAAGTAGGTCTTCACTTAATGTTTATTAATTCAACTGGACAAAAATAGAACCTAAGGCTAACTGACTTTGATTTGACACAAACTCCAAAAAACTTAAGTTTTCTTAGCACAAAAAATTTAAATTTAATGTTAGTATAAGGTCATATCCCCTCAAGCATGCTGTTCACTCATATTGCCCAGAAATAAGTGCTCTCCTTCTAAGAGTAATTGTTAAATGAATGGCTGGGCTTTGAGGAACAGCTTTCAGAAAGTTCCAAAGGTGCCCATGGTAGTTACTGCTCAAAGTGGCAAATAGATTTACTTCTACCTTAGTTGGCCAGAAAAAAGCAAAATAATTTCAAAGGACAAGGCAAAATTTGCAGAAAAGGAAAAGAATTTAAAATCTAGGGCCCACCAATTTTAAAAGCGTGAAACTATTCAAACAGAAACCCAGTTACCAGAGACCAAGTTAGAGTACATTATATTTTATTTTAAAAAATATTTTGCTTTTTGTGCTTTATTTCTGGAAGCAATTATGAGAAAAGTGAATGAAAGAACATAATTATAACAATTAGCTGAGCCATCCTACCCAATTGGACAAAATTGGTAAGTTTAACCAATTCGGTACTTTCTTTTCTTTTTTGATGTAGTCCTGGGGATTTGACCCAGGGCCTCATGCATGATAGGCAAGTGAACTAGCATCGAACCACACCCCCAGCCTTCACCACCTCTTTACTGACGTTGCTTACCACGCATTTGTGGGTCTACACATGTCTGCATCTATGTGCATGGCACTGAGCAAGATCCAGTTTTGGGCACTAGTCTGGTAAGTTGCATAAAAGTATGTTTAGAAGTTTAACTGAGGGTCTTTTACTTTAGAGTTATTTTAATCTTTCTTCTGTCTTCGGATCAGCATTGTTTTTAATGTCACTTTCTGTGATGTTACATACCTACACAGACGTGTGTATACACACACACACACACACACACGCACACATGCACACACACACACACACACACATCCACCCACCACAGTGCACCACTCCAGGGTTTTTCAAGATGCCTGGGATTATGACTTCTTGTCTTTTAGATCTCTTTTTTCTAGTTACTAAGAAAAAAAATTCATAGGACTATAGAATTTTGTGATTGGATGGGTCGAGACTATCCTCTCCTTCTGCCTCTCTGAGAGTATTTGAACCCTTGCTCATTGCCTAGAATAGAGTTCATAGAGTGAATGCTGAACATGATACAAACTTCCAGAGGAAAAGCAAATCTCTTTTATTGGCATGTGGTCATCTAGTCTTTGCTTGTTTTTCTAAGCAAGAGACTTCTTACTATCTCCAGGGGAAACCTGACCTTTCTATGTTCTGAAAGTCAGCATAAAGATCAGATTCAAAAGTTGGGTGTAATTCTAGTGATTGGGAGGCTGAGGCAGGAGGACCACAAGTTCAAGGCCAGCTTGGGCAGCTTAGCGAGACCCTATCTCAAAATAAAAAAAAGGGCTCCCCGGTAGAGCACTCTGGGTTCAATCCCCAGAAACATCCTGGAGAAGACGTGGAGGACTCCGGCTGAGGGATGGTGGCTTCCTCAGCCCACCCTGGGCTTCCTTTCTTAGGGTCACTCCCTGGGACATGACTCACCATGATTACATCCCTCTTATGTGATGTTGAGGACTTTCTCTGTATTCTTATCCTAAACAGGGAAACTTTCTCAGAGGCTTCTTTCCCTGCTTTGGTTGGTAACTAGGTACATAATCTCCTCACACTGTGAAGACTCAAGTCTTAAAAAAAAACCAAACTGGACACAATTTGCTGTAAAGAATAAAATTCTTTTAAAAGAAACTAAATAGGGGGAAACATAGAACCATGGGGAACCCAAGGGGGACCATGGAATGGCATCAGCCTTGGCTAACTATGTGAATATATATTTGTTCTTGATTGTTTGATAATGATTCCCCCTCAATTGTAAGTCCATATTCAACTAATAAAAAAAAGAAACTAAATATGATATACTAAAAATTCAAGATTTAACTTAGCTCTGTAGCTGACTTCTGGGTAGAGGAAAGACTCTGGAGACTAGGTTGGAGTTCCAATCCTGCCATGCAAAAACTGGGCAACCTGTAAAGATCCCTGAAATGCAGCTGCTTTCCACTTTATTATGGAAATAAAGCTGTCGAAAGTTTAAAGCATCTGCCTTGTCTCTTCTTAAGGGTTAAGGCCCTGATATTCAATCAATAGAGGCCATTCTCTCATACTAGATCTTTCTGAGCAAGGTCTTAGCAGTTCAGGATTTTATAGATTCATTTGAAGCTAAAATGATAGTGTATGATGGAAATTCAGGTTCGTATCTGCAAAAGGAGCCTCCTGGAGGGGTGCCCTTGCCAAGGGTTGAGCGTGCACTGCTGATATAGAGATCAGGTAGAAACAGAGAGAAGAAGCAGAGACAGGGCTTTGTGTCTTTGATAAAACAGCAAAATCCATGGGGTGAAACTAGGGAGTCTGAGAGTAAAGGAGTCTGAGCCCTGGCCTGTCACTGGGAAAGTTGTGGGGCTGGAGTGGTTGCTCAGTGGTTACAGCGCTTGCCTGGCATGCATAAGTGTGTGAGTTCAAAGCCCAGCACCACGTATACAATGATGTCTCAGAGCAACAAAAGCCACTTGAAAAACTAAATAAAATTGATTCTCTTGTTCTCTCTCTCTCTCACTGTTCCTCTCTCTTATATAAAAAGAGAGAGAGAGAGAGAGAGAGAGAGAGAGAAAGTTGTTCCTGTCTACATCATGGAGCCACTATGGGACTTCCAGAGTTTGCAGGAGAGAGGTGCAAAGGCAGGCAAGAGGAAGAAAGGAACAAATTTTCATTGACTTCAGTCCTTTCTGAAGAAAACCAATACACACAGCACATACCGATATATGCAATAAGTCCACTGGGGATTCTGGTCCCTGTAGTTCAATTGTCCCTGACTCCTTGCTTTGTTCCTTTTTTCATTCATTCTTTTATTCCTTCCTTCCTTCCAGGTTTTAAAATATATTCACAATGACTCTTTTCATTCAACAACGTATTACTGTCATTCCTTGAAGTTAGCGATTTGTGATCTTGACTATGCTTCAGAATCATTAAGGACTAGTCCTGATGGGTTCAACTCCCAGAGATTCTGAATTAATTGTTTGGGGTGAGCCCTGGACATCAAAATTTGTTAAAATTCCTTAGGTGGTTCTGATATGTAGCCACGTTGAAAACCATTGCTTTCGGTTATACTCGTAGATCCAACTCATTCTTATTAATGGCTTGTAGTATTCCATAGTATTAAATGTTTTTTTTTTTAAAGATGGAGAGTGAGAAAGAATCAATTTTATTTATTTTTTCATCTGGCCTTTGTTTCTCCGACACTTAGTTGTGTATGTGGTGCTGGGGTTTGAACCTGGGTCCTCGTGCACGCCAGGCAAGCGCTGTAACTGATGAGCCACCGCTCCAGCCCCAGTATTAAATGTTTTTATCTGTTCCTCTGTTGCTAAGTATTCAGTTTGTTTCCAGCATCTTGTTTTACTAAAAATGCTTCAATAAATATGTATTCTTAGCTACCAAGTTCTTCATTTCTGTGAAATACAGTCCTCGAACTGGGATTCCTTGGTCTAGTTATGAACATTCAAAATTTTAATTGGTCCTGCCAGATTATTTTCCAGAAAGTCTTAATAATACTTGCGTTCAGTAGCAGTGTGTAA
>PVKS010013751.1:11837-34598 GCA_004027875.1 Aplodontia rufa
GGGAGAGACAGAGAATCAGTTCTACTTAGTTTTGCATTTGGCTTTAGCTGCTCAGACACTCGCTGTGTATGTGGTGCTGGGATTTGAACCCATGTCCTTGTGCATGTGAAGTAAGTGCTGTAACCGCAGAGCCGCTGCCCCTTCCTCTTCTGTTTATCTTTTGATAACTTATATAGCTTTACATATATTTCAAATAGTTGAAAATGTATTATTAAATATTATATGTATTATAGTTCAGTATTTTCCCATGTTGGTAACTTTTGCTACAATTTTTATCAACAATTTTAATTGTTGCATTAGAATTATATGTAATAATGGGATTTATTTTGCCATGTTCATGCACGTGCATAACAATGTGGTCAGTCTTATTCCCTGGGACCTTCCTTTTCTTTTTTCTTCCTTCCTTTTCTTTTTCCTCTTTCCTTTACAGGTGGACTTGCTGTACTCTGTTGATCTCTCTTCTACCATTATTTCAATTAGCTGTTACTATCATTCTTAATGGCTGCATACAAGTCTAGTCAAGTTCCTCTACATTCATTTAAGCTTCAAAGAAAAAAAAAAGTCCCAGGACTGACAGGTTGATTAAACTAATATAGTTAATATTTCCAGGATTTTCATTTTTTCTGTCATTTGGATGCTTTAGGAGATTCCTACAAATGAAGTAATTGGACTGAGTGCAATTTTTTTTCTTGGAATTTGTGATGATTATTTTCTAAACTGTTAAAGCTTTTGGCCAATCAACCACAATGGAACTAGGGGTAATATAACTTTAGCATTTGGACAATAGCATCTCCTAGAGGACAAATCATATTATAAAATTGAAAGAATTACATTTCTTTTTAAAATTATTTTAAAGAATTACATTTCTTAAGTACCTTATTAGTTCCATTGTGAAGGAAGGATTAAATTCTTTTTTTTTTTTTGCTACCTAAAAAGTTAGGTTTGGTTAAAAAAAAAAAGTTTGGAAGTTTGCATACCTACTGTGTGTAAACCATCTACTAAGTGCTGTGAGGGGTAAGGCATGTGAGTTCATTACTTTTTAAGAAAATGTTAAGTTAATTGTGAGCTAAATTAAATCTCTTATTATACTTTTCTTTAAAATCAACTACCATAACAGAAATACTAAAGGGAAGAGGTAAGCTTTTGCATAAGGAAAATTTTCTTAAAAGTAGTTCTTTTTGGGCTGGAGCGGTGGCTTGGCGGTAACGGCATTTGCCTGGCATGTGCGAGTATACGGGTTCAAACCCCAGCACCCACGTACACAACTAAGTGTCAGAGCAACGAAAGCCATGTGAAAAACTCAATAAATATTGATTCTGTCTCTCTCTCTCTCACTGTCCTTTTCTCTTAAAAAAAAAAGTACTTTTCTTTGACATAGTCAAAGAAAAAAGATGGAAAAGATTTTAATAGCAATGAGATGAGGAGAGTACATTTGGTTACAGGGTATGTTTTCTGAGCAGAAAGAAAATAATAACTGGATACAAAGATTTTGGAATATAGGTGGAGGTAGCATGTCTGAAGCAGAGTGAATTGTATGTCTGGAGAGAAGAAAGCACATATTAAAAAACCCACCACATTGGAAAAGATAAGTGTGCAGTAGTAGACTATTACAGACTTTGAATGTGCATTTGATAGTGAGAGTCAAATACTGAGTGATTTTATTTAGGGATTGTATATTTGTAGAGTTTTAATTCAATGCTATCAATGGATTAATGTGAAATGAAAAGATCCAGCTCACTAGTGCATGAGTTTTTTGGGCAATTTATTTACTCTTGTTAAGGCTCAGAGATCTCATCTGCAAGACTGAAATAAATACGCCTATGTCAGGGTGTGGTTGTGGTTAAATAAAATGGTGCACATGAAGTGCTTGGCCTGCCTCCTGATATTAGTGGGCGTTTTATAACAATTTTATTAAGTTTGTCTTATGTCCTATATGCCTTGATAATAAATAAGCATTTTAGATAGGAGTACAAAGTCGTTTCAAATAGCTCCATTTCTATGATATTACAGCTGAACGAACTTTCACCCTCCTTCCTCTGCAAGTTCCTTTGGAAAGCTCATCGGATGGGAGCTCTGAACCAAACCAGAGTGACTGAATTTGTCTTCTTGGGACTCACGGATAACTGGGTGCTGGAGATACTGTTTCTTATGGCATTCTCAGTCACTTATGTGCTAACCCTTTCTGGGAACCTTCTCATCATTGTTACCGTTTTCTTTACTCCACGTCTCCACACACCCATGTACTTCTTCCTGAGCAATCTGTCCCTTATTGACATGTGCCACTCATCTGTCACTGTGCCTAAGATGCTGGAAGGCTTGCTTTTGGAGAGGAAGACCATTTCCTTCGACAGCTGCATTGCGCAGCTCTTCTTCCTGCACCTTTTTGCCTGCGCTGAGATCTTTCTGCTGACCGTTATGGCCTATGATCGTTACGTAGCTATCTGCACCCCGTTACACTACCCCAGCGTAATGAACACGAGGGTCTGCGTGCAGCTGGTCCTTGCTCTCTGGTCGGGGGGCACTGTTCACTCCCTGGTGCAGACCTTCCTGACCATCCGTCTGCCCTACTGTGGCCCCGACACTATCGACAGCTACTTCTGCGATGTGCCTCCTGTCATCAAGCTGGCCTGCACGGACACCTACCTCACGGGAATGCTGATCGTGTCCAACAGTGGAACCATCTCGCTCGCCTGCTTCCTGGCGCTGGTCACTTCCTACACAGTCATCCTGGTTTCTCTTCGAGAACAGTCAGCCGAGGGACGCCGGAAAGCCCTGTCGACCTGCTCAGCCCACTTCATGGTGGTCGCTCTGTTCTTTGGGCCATGCATCTTCCTCTACACGCGGCCGGACACCAGCTTCTCCGTTGACAAGGTGGTGTCCGTCTTCTACACCGTGGTCACCCCTTTGCTGAATCCTATCATTTATACCTTGAGGAACGAGGAGGTAAGAAGTGCCATGAAGCAGCTCAGGCACAGACAAGTTTTTTCATGAAATTGTATGTGTCCTGGGCATTGGGACTGCAGATGTAATTGTGGCCACATCCTTAGTGAGAAAGAAAAACGAAAAAGAGAAGGAAAAAAAATGGATTTGGGGAGGGCAGGCTTCTGCATTAAAGAGCTCTTATTCATTTAAATAAAGCAAAAGGCTGTAATGGAACATGTAAGGAAAAGAATAAAGAATGTTTTACCAGTGAAAGAATATAATTTTGAGAACTCGGTTCAGTTTTAGTTTTGGAAACAAGTGGCCCTGGGAGAAGCTCCTCTCCCGATTCCCACTGTTCTGTGGGTTATTGTCTTCGGGAAGCTCTATATCATACCTATGTTTTATACCTTATAGTGGTTTTGGTCTTTCTTTCAAATATATTTTTAATAAAATAAATAAGGCTTTATTTATTTTATATTGAATTTCAATCACTTTTGAATGTGCTTCTCTCATTATCTCTAAATCTGTTTTATACTTTTTATAATACTTTAATTTTGAAATCATGTGAAGATGTATAAAGAATTTGTTTCCAAGGCTGGAGTGCTGGCTCAGCAGCATCACGCGTGCCTGGCATGTGCAGGGACCTGGGTTTGAACCTCAGCACCATACACAAAACTTAAATGTTGGAGCATTGAAAACCACATGAAAAACTAAATAAAACTGATTCTCCCTTAAGAAAAAAACTTCTTTTCAAAATAAACTTCATAAAGGTAAAATTTATGTTGCATAAGATGTACACATTTTAATTGTACAGTTTGATAAATTATTTGTTGAGATGTGATCTTGCTGTGTTGCTTAGGCTGGTCTCAAACTCACAGCTCAAATGATCCTCAACCTCAGCCTCCTAAGTAGCTGGAACTACAGGCATGTCAACCATGACTGGCTCTGTTTGATAAGTTTTGACAGGGTTACACACACACCCATGTAACAACCTTTCCAATCAAGATACAGAGCACTTTTACAACCCCAAAGTTTTGGTGAGCCCCTTCCATCTCCACTCAAGCATCCAAGGATCTGATTTTTGTCACTACACCCAACACCGTTTATTCCTAGAATTTCATGTACGTTGGATCATATGATGTGTACTTTTCTGTGCCTGTCTTCTTTTGCTCTGTGTGCTGTTTCTGAGAGTAATTCATGTATTTGAGGGTATGAGTGGTTAGTTCCTTTCCATTTTGAGTAACATTTCTTTATATGGGTGTACTACAATTTCTTTATTCTTTTGTGTATTAATGGGTATTTAGGTATTTCCAGTTTTTGACAATTATGAATAAAGTAGATATAAACTTATGCACTGGTTATTTTGGACGCATGTTTTTATGATTCAATAAATACTGAGGGTGAAAGTTGTTGGATCACATGGAAAGTGAATGTTTAATTTTGTTAGAAACCACAAGACATCTTTTTGAAATGATTGCATGATTTTACGCTATCGTAAGAAGTGTGAGAGTTTTACATCTGACAATAAGTATTGTTGCTCTTTAATTTTAGGCATTCCAGTGAGTATGTGGTTTTAATTTTCACTTCCTGAACGACTGATGATGTTGAGCTTTTCCTCATTTGCTTGTTATCCCTTCGTATCTCTTGTTTTGTGAATTGTCTGTTCAAATACTGTTCATTTATTTACTATTGTTTTTTGACTTCCTGTGAATAGGATGGATGTTCTGGATATAAGAACTTTGTTGAGTATATGTTTTACCAGTATATTTTGACACTTGATACTTTGCAATTTTATTTTCATAGTGTATTTTGAAGAGCCAAAGTTTAAAAATTTGGTTAAACCCATTTTATCAACTTTTTATATTCTGGTTGATGATTTTTGTGACCTAAGAAATCCTTGGCAATCTCAAAGTCACAAAGATTTTCTGCTGTTTTGTTCTAGAAATTTTATAATTTTAGCTTTAAATTCTGAATATATGATCCTTTTTGAGTTTACTTTATATATATGGAATAAAATAAAGGTTGATTTATTGTTTTCAACCTTTCTAGTCTTTTCAAATGGTATTTCAGTTAAGAATAATTTGACCCTTCATGTGTGAATTTATTTTTAGTTCTTTATTTTGTTCCACTGACTTACATGCCTGTACTTATACCACTAGCACATTGCATATTTATTTAAGCTTTATATTGGTTTTGAAATTATGTAAGTGAACCCTCATTGTTCTTTTTCAAAATTGTTTTGCAATTTTAAGTCCTTTGCATTTTCATACACATCTTAGAGAAAGTCTGTATATTTCTACAAAGGAGAATGTTGAAGCTTAGATTGGGATTGCATTGAATCTGTAGATCAATTTGGGAGAAGATTTTCTGAACAATGATCAGTTTCCCAAACTATGTTTGGTATATTCCTTTATTTATTTATTTAGGCTTTATTTAACGTAATCATTCAACAATGTTAGTAATTTTCATTTGTAATCATACACATTTCATTAAATTTGTCCTCTTTTTTGATCCTATTGTTAATTTCATTTCCATTTGTTTATTGGTAGTATGTAGAAATACAATGCATTTGAATATATTCTTTATGCCCATATCACTGCTAAATTTACTTATAAGTTTTGATAGTTTTTTTTCTTTCAGTGCTGGAGGTCAAACCCAAGGCCTTGTGCCTGTGAGACTACCACTCTACTACATCCCCAACTCTTCTGCAGGTCTCCGAGTTATTATTATTGTTATTTTTAACATTCATAATGACATCATCTGCAAATAAAGCAGGAGTTTCTTCTTCCTTTCCAATCTGTATGATAATTATTTCTTTTTCTTGTGTTGTCTGACCGGGTCCTTCAGGACAGTGGCTAGTAGAAGTGATGAGAGGAGCATTGTTCCTGATTGCAGGAGAAAACTGTCTTTCGCCATCCAGTATGACGTCAAATATAGGGTTTTGCTAGATATTTTTTGTAAAACTTCTGTAAGTAATTTGCTGTGAATTTTTTTTAAAAGAGAGAATGAGAGAGTGAGAGAGTGAGAGAGAATCTATTTTGCTTATATTTTTCATCTTTTTTTTTGTTTTGTTTTGTTTCCCTGACAGTTGTGTATGTGGTGCTGGGGTTAGAACCTGGGTCCTTAGGCATGGCAGACTCTACTGCCGAGCCTCTTGCTGTGAATTTTTTTAAATTTTATTTAGTTTTTCATGCAGTCTTTGTTGCTCTGACACTTAGTTGTGTACCTGGTGCTGGGGTTTGAACTCAGGTCCTCGTGCCTGCTAGGCAAGTGCCATAACTGCTGAGCCACCACTCCAGCCCCTGCTGTGAATTTTTGACATGAATGGGTACTGGATTTTATAAAATTCTTTTTCTCCATTTGGTAAATGCCTTTTTTTTTTTTTTTTACATCAGTTGAGAGAAACATATGATTTTTCTCCCTTGATTCCATTAGCAGGGTACTATGTTTTGAGTATTTTTATCTCCTCCAAAATTAATGCTGAAACTTAATTCCGATTGCAACAAGAGGTGTGGCTTCTAGGAGGTGAGTCTTGGCCCTCATGAATGGGATTAGGTTTCCTTACACAAGGGCTTGATGGGAAGAGCTCACCTGTCTTACCTCTCGGTCCCTTCTGCCATGCGAAGATATAATGTTCTTATATTCTCCAGAGGACACTGCAACAAGTACCTCCTTGGAAGGAGTGAGAGCAGCCCTCTCAGACACTGAGCCTACACAGTGGTGGACTTCTGGGCCTTCAGAATTATGAGAAATCAATTCTGTTGCCTATAGTCACCTAGTCTATGATACTTTTGTTATAGTAGCACAAAGTCATGTGGTGAATCACATTGATTTTCAAATGTTAATCCAACTACACATCATTGAGATAAACTTCGCATGGTTGAAATGGATTGTTCTTTTCACATATTGATGAATCCAACTCCCTCAGCTTTTGTTAAGGAAGCTTGAATCCATTTTTCACAGTGATGCTGTGTAGCTTCCTAGGATAGGTTAAAAATGACTATGTTCTTCCACCTGCTTCTTTTCGAGGCTTTCCCCTTGGGCAACTGCCTCTCAGAACTCATCCATCACACCATGAGAGCCCTGATTACATAGAGGAGTGGTGTGTGGTCGCTGTAGGCGACAGTCTCAGCTATGTCAGCCTGTGAGATAATCTAGGCTAGACAGCAGACACATGCATGAAAGAAACTTTCAATGACTTCAGTCCATAGCCTTTCAAGTCACCCCCTTTTGAGTCTTTTTTTTTTAAGAGAGAGAGAGAAGGAGAGAGAGAGAATTAATTTTATTTATTCATCTGGTTTCTGCTTTTCCTATACTCAGTTGTGTATGTGGGGCTAGGGTTGGAACCCAGGTCCTTGCTTGTGCCAGGCAAGCGCTCCAACTGCTGAGCCACCACAGAGGGGATTAATTTTGCCTGGGGAGTAAGGTGACTGGAAGTGAAGTAAAGGATATGCGACTGGGAGGGCAAGGAAACTCGTGGACGGTTTTGATGAGTGGATCAGAAACTCAGACTTTGATAGAAGTGGAGGTGCATCTCTCATGTGTGATCTCTATAGCATTGGGGACATCTTTCTTTTGGAAACAGATACATTTCCATGAATATTACAAGATATGACTCTGACAAATTTGCGCTAGTGTTAGAGACTTCAGGCTGTCAGAGAATAAAGAACTGAGAGTACCTGAAATCAACTCATAGAAAAAAAATCATCAATGACCTGTCTGACCCCAGGCTCTGGCCACTGTTTTCCTTCTTAACCCAGAGTTTAGTGATCTTGCTACTCTCATCACTTGCATCTTTTTCTTTTCTTTCTGTTTTGTTTTTGGTCCAAGAGATTGAATCTGAGTACTCAACCCCCTGAGCCACTTCCCCAGCCATTTTATGAGAAACGGTCTAAGTTGTTCAGGGCCTTGCTAAATTGCTGAGGTTGGCTCTGAATTTGCAATCCTCTGGCCTCAGCCTACTGAGCTGCTGGGATTATAGGTGTGTGCCACCATGCCTTGCTTTTCTCTTTCTTTCTTTCTTTAAAAGTGCAGTATAGCAATTTATTTAAATAGTTAAAATGAATACAAGGGGAAATAAGATCACAAGATTATACATACTACAACAGTATGCCATACGTTAGATTGTATAAATGAGCACAACAGGTGGTTCTTAAAGGTAAAATTAAATATTCCAAATTTAGAATTCATTGATTTGCTGCTCCAACACAACACTTTTATACACAGGTCTAAAAGTTTTCAATTTAGAAGCTGCAAATCAATCCTTTCGTGATTTTAACTTAAAAGATTTCAGAAACAGCCAGGCCCATTTGCACAGGTCTGTAATCCCAGCTTCTTGGGAGGCTGAGGCAGAAGGATCAGGAGCTCAAGCCCAGCCTCAACAATTTAGTGAGACCCTGTCTCAAAATAAAACATAAAAAGGGGTGGAGATGTAATGGTACAGTGCCTCCCTGGGTTCAATCCTCAATACTTAAAAAAAATTTATTTTCAGAAATAGATCTGAAATGCCAGTTTTTGTTTTTGACAGTTGTAATGTTAAGGACATTCAGGACAAAAAATTTCTGTAATACAAGAGAGTACAAATATGTATCTCAAGTGGCTGGTCTCTGTTGTGAGGTTGTACAGGTTACGTACAAAACACTAAGTCTGTCTTAAAGTCCATATTAGTGTAGGTTCAAACTTTTGCTAAGTAAACTGGATACAATATTTATTTCATAGCAACTACTTGAATCATTTAACATTGATCCTTTTACCCACAACACAGTGGTCTAGGTGGTGTTTCTTAAGCATAGTATACATACAAGTTACCTGGGGACCTTTTAAAATGCAGATTTTGAATGAGAATGTCTGGATTGGGGACTGAGATTCTGCATTCCTAACTAACTTCCAGGTGATAGGTGATGCTGACGGCTGGGCTGAAGACCACAGCTTGAATTCATCTCCAGGAAATAATCCTATAACTTCTCTCAACCCTTCCATACCTGAGGCTTTCAAATCATGTTTTTGGATTTCTGGGTTGTTTTTACTTGGTAAGATGAATGAAACAAGTCGGAGTAAGAATACACCATTTGTGGCTTCTTTGTCTTATAAAATGTTATTTGTGGCAATTTAGAATATTAAAATATAAGAAACAGTACCGTTAAATAAAATGGAAATAAAGATTTATGACTTGAGCAATGCATATATCAGAAAACAGTAATGAGCTAGTTACTGTGATTAAAAACTAAATTCAGTTTGAACATATTGGAATTCAAGACAACAATAAAAAAATTGGATACACATAGTACGCTAGACATAGAGTGATGGCACAGAGTGATTGTCCCCCAAAGATGTCACATCCTAATCCCCAGTACCTGCCAACATGTTAAACTGCCTGGCAAAGGCGAATTAAGGCTGTAGATGGAATTAAGTTTGCTAATCAACTGGCCGTGAGGTAGGACTAGTGGCCTGCATTATCCATGGACCCATTTTAATCACAAGGACTCTTGAACATGGGAGAAAGAAGCAGAAGAGAATCAGAGGGAGACTTGACCAGGGAAGGGACCAGAGAGATTTTGAAGATGAAGGAAAGGGGCCGCTAGCCCAGGAATGCAAGTGGCCTCCAGTAGCTGGCAAAGGAAAGGAAGTGGGTTTTCCCCTAGAGCCTTCAAATGTAATGCAACCCTGTTGAAAACTTGATGTTAGCCCAGTGAGATTTTGCATTGAGCATGTAGGCTTGTAGGCTACAGAACTGTAAGATAATAAACTTATGTCGCTTTAAGCTACCAAGATTGTACTTATTTGTTATATCATCAATAGAAGAAACTTTAAATAGAGATTTTTTTTTTTGCCCAAAACAGGAAGTGTATTGCCTATATGAAAAGAAAGTACAAAACTACACTGAAGAAACCACGAAGAGATGGAAATGCATGTATGGTCCTGCATAGGCATAGGAAGCATTGTTAATATAATGGACCTTCTTAACTAAATTTATAAATTTAGTATACAGTACTTATCATAAAGAGCCTAAAAGATATTATGGGCAAAATTTCCAGTAATACTCTAAAATTTATTTAGAAAAAATAAGCAGGTAGAAATAGCTAAGAGTGGTACATGGACTTACATAATTTTAGAGCTATTGGTTTCCTGAATTCGCTAGCTTCACTTATTGAACGGAAGCGTCTGTTTGTTGTAGAATGGGCCTCCTTAAGAGGGTTCTACGAAAAATTTCTTTTTTTTTTTTTAAAGAAAGAGGGACAGTGAGAGAGAGAGAAAGAGAGAGAGAGAGAGAGGATCAATTTTTATTGAGTTTTTCACGTGGCTTTCATTGTTCTGACACTTAGTTGTGTACGTGGGTGCTGGGGTCCGAACCTGTGTACTTGCGCATGCCGGGCAAGCCCCGTAACTGCCAAGCCACCGCTCCAGCCCCTCTACGAACAATTTCTTAGGTAGGAGGATGACATACTGTGACTTCAGGGAGAAGGATGAGATATAGATGAGGCTTCTACAGATTCTGTAGATGGTCAGAGGGCTACCACATAAAGTAGTCATAAAATCAACTTTATTGGAACTATTGGAATGAAATTGAGTATGCTTGATACTAAAACTGTGACTGATATTCCTTTGCTTGTTCTGAAAGAATATTTGGAATGAACTGAGCCCTTTGTGCTACGTGCCAATCAGCTTTTCATTGCTGTGACACAATGTTTGACACAAACAGCTTAAAGGAAGGAAGATTTATTTTGTCTCATGGTTTCAGAGATTTCAGTCCGCACTTGGCTGGCTCCACTATTTTGGGCTGGTGTGGGGAGGACCATTATGGCAGAAGGGTATGGTGGAGGAGGAAAACTGCTGACCTCATGACAGCCAGGAAGAAGTGGGGGAGAGAGAGAGAGAGAGAGAGAGAAAGGGGCCAGGGACAAGAGGTAGTCCCTAAGGGGATGCCCCCAAGGACATACTCTCTCCAACTAGGTTCTACCTGCTACAGTTTTCACCACCTCTCAATAGTTCATTCAGCTATGAATTCCTCATGGATTAAACCGTTGAATAAGTCAGAGACTTCACGATCCAATCACTTCTCCAAATCTCCACCTCTGAACGTTGCTGCAGTGGGGAAACCAATCCTTCAGTGTGAATCTTTTAGGGGACACTTCATATCCAAACCAAAACAGGTCACTATTCTCTAGTTATTCGGTTAACTTGTGGAGTGGTGCTTATTTTGGTGAATTGGATTTCAGATAGTGTGACATCTGTATATCAGACACTCACAACACAGAGTGACCCATTAACATAACTAAAAGGCAACGAAAGATTGAAAATGACAAAAGTACTCGAGTAGAAAAAGTAGAAAAAGAATCATTAGCAGTTTACAAAATAAACCAGAAGTTCATGAAATATTTAAATATCACTTATTGCAAATTGACAGACAAATGTAGAATATTGACAATCCCATATATTTTGCACATAAAATCCAAGTTAAAGTAAAAGATTTACATATTTATGATGCAACAAGGCTCAGTTATTACTATTTTACACATATTAAAAACTGTGAAAAATGATCTAATTATGTCTTACCTTCTGGACTTTTATATGCAATGGTATTCATACACATTATTATCTTTTATGCAGAAATAAATTCCCAGTGCTCTGTTTATTTGTATTATGGGAACCTTAGTTACTGTAGTCTGTAACTACAAGATTATTGCAGTCTGAGAAATTTAATTGTTGAATAAAAAGTTGCTGAACAAATTTTTATATTGATAAATGATGACCTCCCTTTCTCCTTTAAAGTAAGCTAACTATAGACAGCTGATATTTTCATTTTGTTCTTTATTTTCTATTTATGCAATGAGTGACTCAGTACATTTTTATCTTGTTCTCAAGTCTAACATATTTTCTGAAAAATGGAGAATAAATATTTAATTTCACTTCCTCAAAGAGTTGTGAAAATTGATGTGATTGAAAATGGGTAGTGTTGAGGCTGGAGGGGTGGCTCGGTGGTTACAGAGCTTGCCTGGCATGCGCAAGGATGCAGGTTCAAACCCCAGCACCACGTACATGATGAAGTGTCCAAACAATGAAAGCCCCATGAAAAACTAAATAAAATTGATTCTCTCTCTCTCACAGTCCCTCTCTCTCTAAAAAAAACAAAAAAACAAAAAACGGGTAGTGTTATAAATTTTGCTTGCTATGAGAAAATAAGCAAACAGACATCATTCTGTTATAGTTTTACCAGCTACAGCCCCAATCAGTGCCAGGAAGCAGCAACTGTCATGTTCTATTCCTCTGTGGGGCTCATTCCTGCTCTTTTGAAGAGTTCATATGTAGCTGCTTATGGGGTGTCCTTTTTTTTTTTTAAGAGAGAGGGACAGTGAGAGAAAGAGAGAGAAAGAGAGAATCAATTTTATTTAGTTTTTCATGTATCTTTTGTTGCTGTGACACTTCATTGTGTACCTGGTGCTGGGGTTTGAACTCACGTCCTCATGCATGCCAGGCAAGCACCATAACCTCTGAGCCAGTGTTCCAGCCCTGGGCTCTCTTATTGTCTCTCATTTCTCCAATAAAAAGCATTTATTTTATTCAAATTCCATAATTCTCTAATTTGGCTCAGTTATTCCATCAACCAGTACAAACAAACATAGTATTATACTATCCAGAGATTTATCTTTGGGAAAGAGACTGCTCTGTGGCCTACTAGATATGTCTGTCAGAAGTCAACCTGTGCTACCTGAAAACCCCTCCAGGCTGCTGGATAACTGAAATGGTCGGTATACCTTGAATTTCCTCTCCAACACATTTTCTGGCTAAAAGTACCATTAAAAGATGGGGCTGGAGCGGTTGCTCAGTGGTTAGGGCGCTTGCCCACCAAGTGCGAGAACGAAAGTTCAAACTCCAGCACCACGTACACAACGAAGTCTCAGAGCAACAAAAGCCACATGAAAAACTAAATAAAATTGATTTTCTCTCTCTCTCTCTCACTGTCCCTCTCTCTTAAAAAAAAAAAAAAAAAGGTAATCGTTAGGGCTAGAGCAGTGGCTCAGCGGTTCCTGTGCTTGCCTGGCATGCTTGAGGACCTGGCATGTTTGAGGACCTGGGTTTAGGCCCCAGCATCACATACATGGCTGGGTGTTAGAGAAATAAGGGCCAGATGAAAAACTAAATAAAGTTGATTCTGTCTTTCTCTCTCTCTCTTTCACTCTCTCCACCTTAAAAAAGAAAAGTTAATGGTATCATTAAGAGCTTTTGTTTTTGGTCCAGAGATTTGTGGACCACATCTTCACCCATGGGCTAGGAAACACCAGCTGAATCTCAGTAGCTTTATCACTGATAGAGTTGGAATGAATAGTTGATGCTCAATGTGCTATGCTCTCTTGCAAATATGTGTTTGAGAACCATTGGCTGCAATACCCTCTTCATATTCTTCATTTCCCTGTCCACTCAGCACATGACTCTCTGCTATAGTATGTGCCACCACAGCTGAGTTCAAGTGTTGGCCTATAGATCATGTCTCCTTCAAGTTGGTATTTTTTTTCAAACTCGGAGCAATATTGGGTGATTACTAAGAGTTCAGTAATGAATGCTCAATTGAACGAATTCTCTACACAAAAAAATAAAATAATTTAATTAAAAGGAAAATCATATCTGCCATATCTCTGCTTACATCACTCTGATGGCTTCTCATTACCCTGGAAGATTCTAAACTCCTCAAGAGAACATGGAAGATGCTTCTTGCCTTTTTACTGTTACTCTCTTGCTATACAGCTTTCCACTCTAAGCTATAACAATGCTGATTTTTTTTTAAAGAGAGAGAGAGAGAGAGAGAATAAATTTTACTTAGTTTTTCATGTGGCTTTTGTTGCTTTGACACTTGGCTGTGCACATGGTGCTGGGGTTTGAACTCAGGTCCTCAGACATGCCAGGTAAGCACTATAACCACTGAGCCACCGCTCCAGCCCCAACAATGCTGATTTTTAACTCCTTAGAGCAAGTCACGGTCTTTCCCAGCATTGGCCCTTGGACCTGCCATTTCCTATGCTTGGACTGTCCATCACCTCTCCTCCCCCATGGTTGGTTCCTTTTCATCTTTCCCACCTCAGCTTAAATTAACCCACAGCGGCCCTCCTTGTCCATTCAGTTTAAAGGCAGGCTAGTCTCTTCCATACTCTCTATCAGCATTTGCTCTATTCTTTTTTTAAAGAGAGAATGACATTGAGAGAGAGATAGAGATAGAGAATCAACTTTTATTGAGTTTTTCACATGGCCTTCATTGCTCTGACACTTAGTTGTGTACGTGGGTGCTGGGGCTTGAACCTGTGAACTCATGCATGCCAGGTAAGCGTGTAATGGCCGAGCCACCATTTGCTCTATTATTTTATAGCATTTGTCCCATCTGTGATTACAATTTATTTATTCATATTTTCACTAGACTCTAAACTCCATGATGGAGGGAGTATATGAATATTTTATTTGTGACTATAAATCTAGTACCTAGCATAAATTAGGTGCTCAGTAGAGATTTACCAAATGAGTAATTGATAAGGCATTTCATTTCATTTGCTCTGATGGAAGATTTTGCTGAACGCTTCTTGAGAGTACCAGTAATTTCAGTGGTTAAAAGTCTTGTCACCAAAGTCATATGCAAACTCACTTTGATTCACCAGTTTTTACTAAGCTGTTGAGGCAAGTATCCGAGTGCAGGATGCAGACAAGGACTGCCCAGAAATCTGAGGGTTTGTTTAGGGCTTGGGTATCACCATAACAGAAAAGCAGGGAGAAGCAGCATGGTATATTTGAGTTTGTGTTGATGCCCTTGGGTTCAAATCTTGTCTTTGAATCCAAATTCAAAGTCACCCAGCAGGGAAACATTTTCAATTTCTATTATCTCTAGACCCTCAACTCCATGAAGAAGGGACTCTATGTGTGTTTTATTTGTGAATGTAAACCAAGTACCTAGCACAAATTAGGTGCTCAGGAAATATTAGTCAATATTTCCTAGCTGGGTGATTTGGGCAATTGATTTGCTCTCTTTGAGCTTTAGTTTTCTCATGTATAAATAAACATATTTAGCTCAATGGCGTGTTGTGAGAATCAAGTAAATGCCCAGTGCCTAGAACAATTTACAGGAGATGGAAGATATTACTAATCATAGCTATTGCTATGATTGCTAGATATTAGGATAATTTTACAAGTCATGTAGTCTGATTAATATGGTATATAGTGCACTCTCTGTCAGACATGTTTTTGACTTGGCTCACCAAGCATCCTGAGGGCTTAGACGTTTTCATTTTTCTTCTTTCCTCTCTTTCCTCCCCATTATCTTGTTCAAGGCATTCTTCATGTCTTCATTCCTAAGAGTGTAGATGATGGGGTTTAACAGCGGGGTGACAGCAGTGAAAAACACAGACACCACTTTGTCCCCTGGGAGGCTGGTGGATGGGCGGGAATAGATGAAGATACAGTGTCCCAGGAACAGCGTGACCACAGTGAGGTGGGCTGCACAGGTGGACAGGGCTTTCCGCTTGCCCTCGGAGATCTGCTGCCTCAGACTCACCAGGATGACTGCATAGGATACCACAAGGACCACAAAACAGACCACAGAGATCAGTCCACTGTTGGAGACGATGAGGATCTCAATGATGTGGGTGTCAGTGCAGGCCAACTTGATCACCTGTGGTACGTCACAGAAGAAGTTGTCAATCTCATCAGGACCACAGTAGGGCAGGTTGATGGTGAGGGAGGTCAGGGATATGGAATGGATGGTTCCTCCTGCCCAGAGGGCCACAGCCAGCAGCACACAAACCTTCCAGTTCATCACTGTCATGTACTGAAGGGGTTTACAAATGGCCACGTACCGATCATAGGCCATGACGGTGAGGAGGAAGATCTCTGTGCAGGCGAAGAGGTGCAGGAAGAACATCTGGATCACACAGGCATCAAAGGAGATGAGCTTCTTCTCTGACCAGGTGTCTCTCAGCATCTTTGGCACAGTGACAGTGGAGTGGCAGATGTCGATAAAGGACAGATTGCTGAGGAAGAAATACATGGGCGTGTGGAGCCGGTGGTCATACATGATAGTTACGACAATGAGGATGTTCCCGATCAGTGTCAGCACATAGAAAATGAGGAATATGGAAAACATAGCCATCTGTACCTTCTGATCTACAGATAAACCTCTAAGCTGAAAATATGTCACTAAAGACGTTTGATTGAGTAGGACAGCCTCTTCCATTCTCTTTGTTGAATGCTCCTGATGAGAAGTAGAAAAAAAATAGTACAACATTTTGTTTTAGTGAGAAATTTCTGTGCTGTGACTAAAAGTCCCGACGAGAACAATTTCAGGAGGAAAAGTTTATTTAGGGGCTCACGGTTTCAGGGTCTTAGTCCATAGAAGGTCAGCTTCATTCCTTGGGGCTTGAGATGAAGCCCCAATGGTGGAAGGCTTGGCTCCAGGGAGGAGAGAGAGAGAGAGGAAGAGAGAGAGAGAGAGAGAGAGAAGCCCCACGCCAGACACAAAATATATATCCCAAAGGCACGCCCCCAATGACCCACCTCCTCCAGCCACAACCTGCCAGCCTACAGCTAATCCCTATCAGAAGTTTAACTCACCGATTGAGTAAAGACTTTCATAATCCAATCATTTCACCTCAGCCTTCCCGGATTGTCACACATAAGCTTTTAGGGAACACCTCACGTTCAAACCATAACACAGTTAATATCTTCATTAATCATTAGTCACTTAACTTCTTGTGTGTTTAAGGCTTTTGTCTCCACCTAGAATTTATAGTTAACTGCTTTGTGTTTTCCTCCTTCCCTCCTTTCCATTCTTTTTTTTTTGGGTTCTAGTTTGCACTTGCTAAGCACTTGCTGTACCGCTGAGCTGCACCTCCAGTCTTGTGTTTCTTTCTAAGATCCCCATTCAACACCTTAAATCATAGCTGGAGGCATGATGAACACACACTTTTGGGATAATACAAAGGAGACTCTTGATTCACTAAGAGACATAAAATTCCCTTGAAGAGGGAGATAGGGACCAATCAAGTTATTTCTCCCTCTTTGTAGCACGATCTCAGTGCTTAGATTAGGTTATGGATTTTTACAGAAGATTTTAAGGTTCCCCTTACCCTAAGTAAGTAGTTTGTTCAAGTCCCCATAAATCTGACCTTCAAACAGTTTTCTTTATTGTACTTTTTTTCACTAACCTAACCTATTTGCTACCCTGCTGGCGCTGCCCTGGTGCCAGAGACTACTTTCTGTGATTCAATTTTCAGAGGGCAGCAGCTTTTTGGGAAGCCGCTAGATAACTTACATTGTGGCTGGGATGTTTTTAGAACAATTATTTAGAAGAGACTGCATAAAGCTCTGGAAGCCTTGGAAAATCTGGACAAAGGGTAAGGGGGCTTCCTTGTCCTCCAGCCCTTAGCTGAAGGCAGGTAGCTCATTCTTAAACTAGAGGCATATCGGCATCTCTGTCTTAACCAGAGATGTCTTGACTACTTCCAGCATATTTGAAATTCTCATTCTGTTGTCTGTGTTTAGATATCAGTACTTAGATTTAAGTTACAGATTTTTACAGGAGGAGATATTAAGGTATCAGTTTGCCCTAAGTAACTACTGGTCCACAAGTAAATCAAAACTTGTTATGTTGTTTTCTCTTAGATCAACTTATGTATGACCATAGTGTCACTATTTTTTAAAATAACAAGTACATGCATTATATAGAGTCATAGAATTTTAGTCCATAAAGGGATTTGGGAGTTTCCATAGTCTTTTAATTTTTTTCCCTTTTACAAACAGAGTAAATAAGGCACAGATACACAAGGCAATTGGTGGGGTCTCCAGCTCAGCTCTAGGCTTTATCCACTCTACCACTATTTTAATCTGAAATTCTGCCATGGTTGGCATAACTGGGGAGGGAGTTAAGTAGAGTGCGTTTTAGTGACCTCCCTCTTCCTCTCTGAGGTGTCCCCAGCCGGCTTGCAGGCGTGATCTGTGGGAGTCTCTCTTCTCTGGCTTTCTACCCTCTGCCTTGGTGCACAGCCTTCTAGGAGTGTCCCACGTAAGGAGACTGTTTCTTACAGCTCGTTGAGCCCCATCATCTCTTGTGTGATCTCCTTCCTATCACAAATCAATACTCATGCTTTGTATCAGCTATTGAGATCAGGTTTTCTGCCAGACAAATCTATAAACCCCACATTGCTTATGAAAGAAAAAATGCTTGAGAAAGTTTTTCTTCTGGTCCTAGCTCTCTCTCTCTCTTTATCTCTCAAACATTTCTTGTACCTCACCAGGCAGGTCTCCTGCAGGTAATGGTCCCTTTTGCTGTTTATATCAGAGGAAAGGCAAATGGGAGTGTCAAATATAGGAACTAGCAAGATAGATCTGTGACAAATTTTTTTTTTTTTTTGGGGCAGAAGTCTGTTAGCATTTTACCATTAAATGGGTCTGGTACTTCGATTAATATTCACAGTAACATCAGTATAGTTATAGATTAAGTTTACAGTTTCAAACTTTTTCTTAGAGCATTGACTTAAAGCTTTTTCTTCAGAAAGCTATTTTTAATGTTAAATGATTTATGTGTTTACCTGGTCACAAAACTGAAAGCCAGAAAACTGACCAGGAATGGGGCTAGAGGTACCTTTTAAACTCAATTGGAACATTTCAACTGTACAGACAGGAAAGTGTGTGGACTGAGAACCTAATGTGAAATAAAGACTTTATCTCCTCCTCACAGGATATGGATTTACACTTTACATATTTTTTTACCAGTATCATTTTTTTTTCTATTTTTGGGAGCCACAGGAAAAAATTCTTTGAAAAATAAAGCTGTGCTTGACTGAAGTAGAAATTTGGTGTTAGTTTATGTCAAGAATACGGTGCACAAGCTGCATGCATTTCAGGAAAAGGTGAGAAATTATCAAGGGCAAAACCAGAATAGAACTAAAATGTCTGTAAAACTTACCCTAAGTGGTTTCTGATGGGTTCAGTACTTCCACAAGTAACAGAATTTCAGTACTTCCAGTAGAAATAACAGTTTATATGGAGTTGGACAAATCAAATAACCTCATTTACCTTGAATTTTCCATAAGGAAGACGAGAGCTCTCGAAATTCCTTTGGGTCTTGTTCATAGTTTTGGTGACAATTCACAGTAAAGGTATTGAATAATAGAGGTACTATTTCCAGATTTTTCAGAGATGAAAGAAATCATACCTTTGTGCCTTTACTATTATATTTTCTTTCAATACATAGAAGCATGTAACTCTGCAGTAAGATGTTCTGGGATTGGTTTCCAGTTAACTGAGGATGTGGTATAGACTGTAAAGATGAGTAGAAGGGATTAAAAGCCCGTTGATTCTTTATAGACATGCTAGTCATCAGGGAGCTTGTAAAACAAAACTTGACCTAATTATTCAGAAAACCAGTGGCTGAAGCATCTCCTTTCCACTTGTTGGTTACAAATTTTGTATTGTTATTTTTAGATGAAATATTCTATCTTAAAGTGCTGAAGAGGAATTGTAGAGAGAGAAAGTAGCTGGGATTGGCAGCTGTAGTGCTGGTGTTTTCTACCTGAATTATATAGGCTTTATGTCCATGGAAACGTCTCAGCAATGACGTCAGCTGGCCCTGGTTACCAGGTAGAAAAGTTAATTCTGTGGGGACTGACATAACAGATTTCATGACTGTTACAAGGAGAGTTTAATGAAAAGGCAGGACATAAGCATCTAAATCTTTAGTATGTATTTATATATGATTAAATTAACTACTATTTAGTGTTAATTATTAGGCGATGGATTTTCATGTTTTCTTATTTAAAATCAATATAAAAATAGAGATGAGAGAAGGGTAATGGAGGAGAGATGTTAGCTCTCTGACAGAGGTTAAGTGCTTTGTTTCTAAGGCCAGATTGTCTGAATATACATTCTCATATCCTAGATGTGTAAATCTGGGGAAGTTACATGTCTCTGGTCCTCAGTTTTCTTGTCCATAAAACATGAAGGATAATGCT
This sequence comes from Aplodontia rufa, assembly GCA_004027875.1. Classification (NCBI taxonomy): domain Eukaryota; kingdom Metazoa; phylum Chordata; class Mammalia; order Rodentia; family Aplodontiidae; genus Aplodontia; species Aplodontia rufa. The sequence goes on from PVKS010013751.1 coordinate 31,742, forward strand.
AAAATTTTTAAAAACTCTTGAAATCTTTACAAAGCACTTGACACTTCGTATATTTCATATGTTAATATAGTCACATAATGTTCAATTTAAGCAAAAACAAAGCAAAGAAACAACAATAACAATAATCACTGCCAAGTACCACTCAGAATTTCTGACTTCATTTATTTGTTATTTTAGATGACAGTGAAAATTTAGAATGTCTTGCCCCCATTCTCCTTTTATTTTCTCTCTCTCTATGATCTTGGTGATTTGAATTGCTGAAAGAAGAGTCCAAAGGGGAGAGTTGAAGATTATTCTTTGATTTTTAGATTTAAATTTATTTTTAACAGATATATGAAAGCATAAACCTGTACATAAAGACGTACATATCATGTGATTTATTTTTCTTCTTGGTGTTGGGTATTGAGCCCAGTGGCACTCCACCACTGAGCCAAATCCCTAGCCTTTTATATTTATTTGTTATTTGATGCAGTCTCTCTAAGTTTCTCAGGCTAGTCTCGAGCTTGCTGTCCTTTTGCCTCATTGTCTTTTGTAGCTGGGGTAATAGGTGGCACCACTGTGCCCTGTCTTTGTGATGTCTTGATTTATGCTTACGTTACGCAATGTTTAGATCAGACTTGTCATTTCTCTATGGTGAAGACATTCAGCATTGTTTCTTCTAGCATTTAAAAAAAACATGTTGTACGTTATTGTTATCTATGGTCACCCTGCTATGCAAGCTCTCCCCAGAACTTCTTGTTCCTATTTGACCATAACTTAATACCTCCTGTCACTCCTACCCCTTCCTGTACCCCCCCCCTCTTTGGCCCCTGGTAACCACCATTTACTCTTGACTTTTGTGAGTGAACTTATAAAAAACACTCTACTCTGCATATGGGTGAGATCATGCAATACTTGTCCTTTTGTTCTGGCTTATTTCACTTAACATAATGATCTCCAGTTCCATCCAGGTTGTCTCAGTACAGCTTTCATTCTTTTTAAATGTCTGAGCACCCTTCCACTGTACACATGTTTTATTTTTCTCCATTCATCACTGGAAAGAATTTAGGCGATTTCCATTTCTTGGCTATAGTGAACAGTGCTGTAATAACCTGGGAATGTGGATGTCTGTTTGACATACTATCAACATTTTTTTTGACATATACCCAGTAGTGGAATTGCTGGATCATATGTTATCTATGTTTAATTTTTTGAGGAAATTCCATAGTGTTTTCTTTCTTTTTCTTTTCTTCTTTTTGTTTTAAAGAGAGAGAGAGAAAAAGAAAGAATCACTTTCATTGAATTTTTCATCTACTTTCTGTTTTTCCAACACTTAATTGTGTATGTGGTGCTGGGGTTTGAACCAGGGTCCTTGCACATGCCAGGCAAGTGCTCCAAACACAAAGCCACTGCTCCAGCTCTACAGTGTTTTCCATAATGACTATACTGCTTTATACTCCTACCAAAAGTGAAAAAGTGTTCCCCTTTCTCCACATCCTTGCCAGTGTTTTCATCATTTATTTTATTTATTTATTTATTTATTTATTCTTTTTGTGGTGCTGGGAAATCAAACCTCTTGTGTGCTAAGCATGCACTGTATGACTGAGCAATACCCTCAGTTCTGGAATTCATCTTTTTTAAAATTTTGAAATTGGAGTCTTATAATGGTTTTGATAATAAGCATTCTTATTGGAATGAGGTGATATCTCATTGTACTTTGGGTTTAAATTTCAAGATGGAATAGTTTTGTGGGATGGTTAAGGTAGCTTAAATAAAGGGAATGGAGCTTGAAATAAGCCTATAGCCACCTCTCCATGCCAAACTGTGTAGAAGAGAAGGTGGTAATAGAACATTGTCAGAAGTACCAGATAATTCTTCTTCCCATGACCTTGTGGCCTGGCTTCCCTTCCCCAGTTTTCTTGGTGAATTCATTATTATTGAGGCCAGATGTGGCTGCATAGGAAAACCTGGAACTTCTAGAACTTGCAGATACTGCTACATGGCCAATGTGGGACTTGGATTGTTGCTCTAACAGCTTTGGAAATCAGGGTACATATTAAGAAGAGGGATAGACTGGCTTTATTCATTCTCTGTACTTTTAGAATAGAGAGACTTTATCATGGACATGGTATACTAAAAAACACAGAAAACTGTGTTCAATTGATTATAGAGCAATAACTATCATCACTGTTATTGGTAAATAGGTAGAGATTCATCTTTGATCTCCTTATATTGCAGTTTCTGTGCTTTCCCCTACCTCTTGGTGGCCTCTTTCCTTGGTCTGTTACTTTACTCTGACAGTACATTAGAGTACCAGTTATGATTTCTTCCCTGGAAATCCTTCATGCTCCAAATTGTGCAATCTCATTTCCTGCGTGGAATAAGGGAATACAATGATTTACATTTGCATTGCACTTTAGAGTTTACAAAGCTCTTTCACACCATTTTATTGGATCTTTACAATACTTCTGTGAGGTAGGGAGCACTACAGAAAAATTGGACTTGCTAGGAAGTCATGTTCACAGAATTTACATGCTCAAGCCCTGGTTCAGGTAATCACCTTAAACTTACTTGATTCAGGTAAGTACCTCAGGGCTTAAACTGAGTTTTCTGATGCCAAATCTAGCATTTATTCTCTCACCAAATGTGCTTTTGTTATCTTCCCTATTTTAATAATTTAGTGTTTCCACTCACCCAAAGGCAAAGCAGAAACTTCAAATTCATCCTTATTTCCTCTTTTCCTTTCATATCCCACATGCAACCATTCATCTGTAGAAGAAAGTGATTCTGCTTTCACAGTGTGTTCTGAGCCTCACCACTTCGCAGCATTGTCTCTCTCTGACTTCTGCTATAGCCTCTTAATCTATGCGAGTTTCAA
>PVKS010013751.1:34698-50202 GCA_004027875.1 Aplodontia rufa
TCCTCCTCCTCCTCCTCCTCCTCCTCCTCCTTTTGGTACTAGAGATTAAACCCAGGGGCACTTGACCACTAAGCCACAATCTCAACCCTTTTTATTTTTAGTTTGAGACATGGTCTCGCTAAATTATTTAGGTCCTTGCTTAGTTGCTGAGGCTGGCCTTGAGCTGAAAATCCTCCAGCTTGGCCTCCTGAGTTGTTGGGATTACTGGTGTGCACCACCATGCCCAGTTGTCCTTGCTTGCTCACTGAACTGAACATGTTGCCTTCCCTTGTGGTTCAGAGCAAACAGCTCTTCTCTCATGGCTCTGCTTTGTCTAGAATAATTTTTCACTTTATGTCTGCTTAATTTTTGGGCCTCTGATAAAATATCACCTCATGAGACAGAACTTCTTTGTCCAGATTGCCAAAAAAGGACACTTTCTCAATCAAACTCTGTTTTCAATGACCTTCAGTCAATGACCACCAGAAACAAACCTGCCGTCCAACAGAGTAGGCTCCATTGACTCCTTCCGATCCCATCACAACATGGCTAACATGGAAGTCTCATTAAGTAAGAGGAGCTTAGAAATGACTTATCACAGGATTGGGGCTTATGTTGGGTGGTAATGGGAAGCATTCAAAGAAGCACTTTTTCCTCTAGAATAAATGCTGATAGGAAGTGGGGATAATTCTATCATTGGTTATCTTGACAACTCTCATCTAGGTTCTTCTTTTTTCAAGGCTGAGGACCGAACTCAGGACTTGGCTCAGGCTAGGCAAATGCTCCGCTACTGCCCCAACCAACAACTCATCTAGAAGGGAGGGAGAGCAGAGAAAATGAAAAATTTAATTGTCAAAAAAAATTACTCAAAAACCCAGGATAGGGGAGGGTTTGAGTGTTTTTATGGTTTGGACAATATCTTGTTTTGTCTGTTCAGATGTGTCTATGGGATGGTCCTGTTTTTCTCCTGCTGCATTATGGAATAGGGTGGACTTGCCAGAGGCTGGGGTTCTATGAAGTTGTGTTCAGGAGCTCATTATGGTTTCAGTGTGTGCTGAACCAGCTCCTAGACACACAGTGACCTCTGTGACCTCTGTGATAGTGCTAGGTCTACTTTCTAATTTTGCCAAGACCTATTTTCTAGTTGTCAGGGCAGATTTTCTTTGACAATTGTTTCTTTTTAGCTGAAAGCAAAGTATGCAGCGGAACACTCTCTGTGCTCTCCGTATTATCATCGGTGTCTAAATGCTGTCGATTGGAAAGTTGTACAGAGAATGCTGTTTGTCATTGGACTAGGATTAATCTCTTGATCTTTCAGTTGCTGGATGAATTGTGTAATCCTTTGTATTACAGTAGATTTGCAGTAGCATTTAAGAACATAGATAGTAAATTGGGCATGGTGGTGCACTCCTGTAATCCCTGTGATTTGGGAAGTTGAGGCAGGAGGATCACAAGTTCTTCAGCAACTTAGAGAGTCTGTCTCAAAAGAAAAAATTAAAGGGGCTAGAAATGTAGCTTAGTGGTAGAGTACTCCTGGGTACAGGGTTGTGCGTGCGACACATGCATGAACCAAAGAGTATGGACAGTGTACATTGGTTAATTGCAACACAAGAAATAACTAGGAACAAATGGTTATTAATTATTTTTTCTTTTTTAAGAGAGAGAGGGAGAGTAAAAGAGAGAGAGAGAAAGAAAGAATCCACTTTTCTTTTTTAAAAGCTTTTTCATCTGGTTTTTGTTGCTCAGATGCTAAGTTGCGTATGTGGTGCTGGGGTTTGAACCCAGGTCTTTGTGCATGCCAGGCAAGTGTGGTATTGCTGAGCCATCCATCTAGCCTGATTATTAGTTCTTACAATAAATCCTGTGGACAGGGTCTTACATATCAAACTCAGGAAATAAAAACACAACCCAAAGTCCAGCTGGTCTTTGTAGAGAGGCAGGAAGCTTTTTCTTTAGCTTAGTAACTAACTGTTTTACTTCATCTGCAGTATTTTTTGTAGCTGCATCAAGAAATGTTTGCTATAGCATACATTTTCCCTTTTGTGGCTCAGAAGAAACTCAGAGTTATATGCTTATGTTGAAACTGCTGTTGGGGATTCCAGAGCATTAGCTGCATTTCACCAATGGTGGTGACAGTGCTGACCATAGGGCATGCAGATGTCATCTACCTCAGCAGAATGAGACAACCACTGGTTCCACTTTAAAATAGGAAGATTTTTTTTTAAAAAGTGAGTTAAACACTTCCTGCAAAGCAGTCTGGAGTCTGTCTAAAGAACAAATGAGTACTGTAGCAAGGAATGGAAATATTAGTTCCATTTCTGATGGGCTGGGATTTGTTGTTAGGATTATAATAACCTCAGTAGAAGTATTTTGTTGGTATGGTTTTAAAAATCTCTCTTTTTGTGGTGCTGAGGATGAAACCCAGGGTCTCATGCATGCTAGGTAAGTGCTCTTCCACTAAGTCACAACCCAGCCTTAAATCCAATTTTTATAAGATTGAAATTTAGGTTTTATGTGAGAAAAATCTTAACAGGTCAGACATGTAGAGAAAAGTTGGTTTCTGAGCTAAAGAAGCAGCTAGTTGTCAGCAGGATTCCGAAGAAGATTACAAATCTGGCAATCAATTGAATCAGAGTAGATGCCTCTGTCCCCAAATGCTGCCTCATGCATGGGTCAGGTGGCAGCCATGTACATATATATTTAGTGAAATTTATTGGGTGCTATGGAGCCTCAATGAAAGGTGCTTATAGGAATGCTGGCAATTGCTAAAAAAGGAAAGGAAAGAAAAGAAAAGAAGAGTAGCTACAGTCTCAGAAAGACACATATGAAAAAACTCTTTTTTTTTTTCCCCAAATGGAAGACCAAGGATGTCAACATTAATAGGGTGGAGGTCAGGGACATCATATTGATAAACTTTTTAGTCAGCTAATAAAAAAGATTAGAGTGCAATAGTAGACAAGTTTAGTGGAGATCAAAGGAAAGAAAAAGAGAAAAGAATGAGAAAATCAATCTTGTTTTGTTGTCTTGGGTGGCAGCTATTCACTTCTATCAGCTTCCGGAGAATTTTTAGGAATCTTGAGATGAAGTCTCCCAACTGAAGGGATTTCCAGGGCTTTGAGAAACTGGGGACTGAACCCAGAGGCACTTAAATGACTCTCGACACTTGCATCTTATTATTATTATTTTTTTTTGTACAAGGGATTGAACCAAAGTGCTCAGCCCCTGAGTCACATCCCCAGCCATTTTTTATTTTATTTTGAGACACAGTCTTGCTAAATTGCTGAGGGCCTTGTTAAGTTGCTGAGGCTGGCTTTGAACTTGCAATTCTCCTGCCTCAGCCTCCCAGGCTCCTGGAATTACAAGTGTGTGCCATTGTGCCAAGAAATTTTTTTTTTTTATTAAAGTTAGGAAGCATGACTCTGGGGATCAACACCTTGAAGTTTTACTTTTGTTTCAGTTGTTAAAATCCCTGCCAAAGCTCTTTTTGTTGCGGCTCAAGGACAGTTTTTTTTCTGGTGCCTTTTTCAGAAAACTATTGTTACAGTTTGGATGAAAGTTTTTCCCCAAAAATCTTACGTGTGAGACAATGCAAGAAGGCTGAGCAGGTAAAATGATTGGGTTATTAGAGCCTTAACCTAATCAGTGATTTAATCCCCTCTTAGGGGTCAACTGAAGGCAGGTAGGGTGTGACTGGAGGAGGTGGGTTTCTGGGGGCGTGCCTTTGAAGTATATATTTGGTGAGTTGAGCTTAGTTGTTCTCTCTGCTTCCTGTTCATCATGTGAGCCACTTCCCTCTCCACGTTCTTCCACCATGATGTTCAACCTCCCCTCAAACCTTGAAGAATGTAGCCAGCCTTCTCTGGACTGAGACCTCTGAAATAGTGAGCCCCCAGATAAACTTATCCTCCTTTAAAATTGTTCTTGTTAGGTCTTTTAGTCACAGCAGTGAAAAAGCTGACCAAAACAACTCTCACCTCCAGATTTCAAGTCGCATAGTTGGTGTTTGGAAATGCAGCTTGAACTTGTTGGTGATCAGACCTGGAGATCTCATGTGAGTCTTGTGATAGTTAGTCACAGTAGTTGGCAAAATATAGGGCAAAAATCTAGATTTAAAAATAGGATTTTCAAATGAACGGAGTAGCCTGTTATTGGGTCATGAGGAGATGACCTGTGGGTCCTGGAAAAGGCAGATTTCATTGCCATTCAGGCCCATAGAAGTTTGTTTTTCTTTTCTGGTACTAGGAATTGAACCCAGGAGCATTCTACCACTAAGCTACATCCCCAAGTCCTTTTATTTTTTTTTTTATTCTGAGACAGGATCTCATTAAATTGCTGAGGCTACCTTTAACTGGTGATTCTCCTGCCTCAGCCTCCCACGTTTCTGGGATTATAAGCGTGCATCACATGCCTAGCTGAGAGTGATGCTAATTTTAGTTTTAGAATTTCATTTGCTCTCATTACTTTTCCTGGTGTTTATATAAGGTAAGGGCAGTAGAGTTCTGAGTGAAAGGTAAAGATTTATAGAGTTCTTTGATAATAGTACAGTGAAATACATACCGCATTACTAGAACAATGTTAGAACTTCCCATGTTGGACAAAAACAGATTCAAAGTTTTGTTCACACTTTGGGCCACAGCTCTTTGGCAAGGACAGGCATCTACTCTTCCTGAGAATAATAACAATAACCAGAACATGGTTAGAGCCCATTGCTGGGGCATTTGTATAAAGTACATTTGGAGATTCTCAAAGGGTCTTTGAGGGTTTGCTTTCTGTTTGTGTCCCAACTTCACTATCATCCTAGGATGACGTCACTGGACAGTAGGGCAGGCATAAGGAACACTTTAGGCAATGTTTCTAAAATATCGAGGAACTTGAGTTTGAGGGACCTTTGTCATTGGAAGAGTCTGTTTAAGTGTGGGAACCATTAAATTTAGTATAAACATAAATAAATTAACTAAGGCTTCTTAACCGCTGATCCAGTTTATAGACAAGGTGGTATGCCTTGACTACTGGATCAAGGGAAAAACTAAAATTAACAGCTGACATTGGATGATTCTTTTGTATTTGAGTCGGCACACTAGTGCTTGTAAAACCTCTCATGAAAAAAAGAAAAAAAATGTTGGCAATCTAGAAAATTGGAAACAAATCTTTTTGTAGATGGGTTTTGAAACAGCCTTTGTGCTTAAACAAGAATATGCTGCTGTAGCTGGGTGTATAGTCCCAGCAACTCAGGAGGCTGAGGCAGGAGGATTAGAAGTCTGAGGGTTGCTTCAGCAACTTAGTGAGGCCCCAAGAAACTTAGTAAGACTCTGTCTCAAAATAAAAAATAAAAAGGGCTGGGGGTGTAGTTCAGTGGGAAAGCACCCCTGGGTTCTCTCCCTAGTACCAAAAATCAAATCAAAACAAGATATGGAATAATTTTCCCATAGCAATTTTGTCACAGATGTAGGATTATGCTTGACCTTTAAGCCTGAACTCATTTATGTACTATGTTGCCTCCCCAAGAAAAGAGGTGATCCTTAAACACTTACCTGAAAGTGTGTAATATCCTAGAGAATGTAAATGAAGGACGTAGAGAGTCTGTTCTTATTAAGAAATCAGTGTATTTATGAAAATTGGACTACAGACTGAAGTTTGAGGTAGACTTGGATAAAGAATGTCAATATAAAACCATAATGCTAAATGAGATGGAGAAAATAAAGTGTGGCACAGAAAAGAAAATGGTAGTGGAAGCTATGGTTGCTGTCTTTGAAACTACAATGGAGATGCAAGATGCTTTTTTTTTTCTGCAAGATATTTTTTTTTGATTCAAAATTTCTATACCATGGCACACAGTTTAGTAATAACAAAAAGAAAATTAAGGGTTGAAAATTTGAAAATTAAGGATTGTTATTAAACATGCTTTGAAATATTTCATCAAGTTTCAGTGAGATGAGATTAGAATAGAAGGTTTACCTCGTCTGTAACATACATCTAAAATAGGGTGAGGCAGGGGCAGCTCTGCAGGTTAGGAAGTACAGAGTCGCATGGAAACTCATGAATGTGAGCTGAAGTGTGTAGGAGTTCATTTGAATTAGATTAGAACAAAAGGAATGTCTTTCTTAACTACAGATTGCTTAACTGAAATCACAAATCTTGTAAAGAGGCAAGGTCCTCACCATAGCGAGGTATCATCTAAAGCCATTGGTGCTTTGGAGGCATGCGTCCTATTCTTATAGCACCTGAACTTGGGTCTCAATACTTGCAGCTTATGCTTTTCTTCATTCATAGAATGAGATTTAATTATACTATTTTTAACTACTTAAAATAATAAAATCCTGGGTGTGGTGTGCATGTCTGTAAACCCAGCTACTTGGGAGGCTGAGGTGGGAGGATGGTAAGTTCAAGGCCAGCGAGGAAACATAGTAAGACTATGTTTCGCAAAGAAAAAAGAACATTATGTACATATGTAAAGTCTTTTTAAGGTGTAAAACACTCTGAAGTATTTCCTATTGATAAATTATCCATTAGGAGTCTGTTATGATATGCATGGATATTCATGGGCAACATTAGTTGACTTTGCAATTTCTAATCATTCCTCTCTGTTACGTTGCATTATGAAGTTTGGGAAAGATGGATTAATTTATTGGTCCCATCTCCTATTCCAGTAATAGGTGTAATTGATATAAGCCAATAAGTGGAGTCACTGAGGTATGTTGGTTTAAGCCTTGCCTAAAATCTTATTTTCTCTCTGAGCATTCTAGTGAATTCCCTTCCACTTGAGTTGACATTTCTGTTTCTGTAACTGAAACTATCCTGCCAGATAAAAAATTTAATGAACTTTGACTCCCTGACAATTTTATGGCAAAGAATGTAACGAAGAATTCTGCTGTAGTGGTGGCTCGGTGGTTACGGCGCTTGCTTGGCATGTGCCAATATGTGAGTTCAAACCCCAGCACCACGTACACAATGAAGTCTTGGAGCAATGAAAGCCACATGAAAAACTAAATAAAAAATTGTTTCTCTCTTTAAAAAAAAAGAGTACTGTACTCTGAATTTAATTCTGGTTGATTGGAAAGAATTTGTTAATGATTTGGTAATGACATGTGTGGAAGGTAGTATGGCATTCCTCTAAAAGATGTCTGTGTCCTACTGTTGGAGGACTTTAGGATAGTTACTTGATGTGGCAGAAAATCTTTGCAGATGTGATTAGACTGTGGATCTCGAGTTGGGGAGATTTTCTTGGAATATCTGGATGGGCCCAATGTAGAGCTAGAGAGGGAAATGTGTTGACAGGGACAGAGGTAGGAGTAATGGCAAGAAGGTAGGAGGCATCTAGAAACTAGAAAACTGAAAAAGACAGATTCTTCTCTAGCACTCCAAGAGAATATGGCCATATCAATTCCTTGTTTTAGCTTCATGGGATCCGTTTTTGTATACTTAACCTATCTAGCTGCAAGATAATAAATATAAGCTATTTGAAGGCACTAAATTTGTGATTATTTGCTATAGTAGCAATAAGAAACTAATATATTGTGGAAATTTCAGAATCTTGGAAGAAAGTATGGCTCAACATAATTTTGGACAGTGCAATAACAGGGAGGAACTGTTGGGCACAGCTAACTAGCAAAGTTATTCTAAAAAAATTAGGGAAAGAATAAGTATGATTTCATGGCCAGAAATACTTTAAAAGAATATAAAATTATTGTATAATTTCTAAATGATGGTGATTTGACAATCTTGCAAATAAAGAAAAGGAAAAGGTACGTAAAGACACTCTATGATTTCATAAGTAGTTATCAGTTAAGATCACACTTTAAAAGGCAAAGTGCAGGGGTGTGTGTGTTTATAGGCTGCCATTGTTAACCAAGAATGTATATACAGAGTAATTTCTTGAAGCTGTAAGCACAGAATGAACCCAAGTAAAAATCATTAGAGATAAGAAGAGATGGTCTTTGGTGTAATTTAATCTTGGTTCAACTTCCACCTTCTAAATCAGAGCTTGACTCCTGCTCCGTCCTGTGACAGTAGTGCAACTTGTCATATGGTAAAGGTCCAGAGATATTGGTGTTCTCACATTAGAGTCATCCAGGTAAGGCCTGGGGTGGTCGGAGTCCTTGGGCCAAGTTGTCCCTGTTTTCAAGTATTTATTATGGTGTGCTGCTCAAATATTATAATTCTCAATACCTGACATGATGTATAAAGTTTGGGAAACAGTTTTGAATCAGGGATAATCATTCTATAACTGGTAAAGTAAACATGATAATTAAAGTTGTGAATCCCCCAAAAGGTAAAGAGATACTTTACCTTTTTAGAGAGTGCATATCCACTTAAAATGACTTTGTCATTAAGCCTAGCTGAAATAGGTTGCAGAGTGCTGGGCTTCCTTTTGGAGGAACAATTTTGTTTTGTTGTTATCTTTGAAAGATTCTGGAGAAGAAAAGAAATATAAGAAAGCTAAATTTGGGTAAATAGCTCAAAATTAGAAAAGTTAGTATTTGAAGTAAGACTTCACAAATAATTAGCTTGACACCAATCTTTTCTATGTTTATAGGATGGATACATTGAACGAAGATTTGTGATTGGTCAAGAAAGCAGTGACAATAAAGGTTTGTGGAAAGGAAGATGTATGTTTTGAGTCAGTGTTCATGCTGGCACTGGGTTCTTGTCCTGTGCTTCATTGGACATAGCATCTTTGATTTTTTTGTTTTCTTTTGATATGTGGGATTGAATCCAGGGTCTCACACATGATACGCAAATGCTCTACCACTGAACCTTACCCCCAGCCCAGTCATAGTTTAAAAAAGAAAAAAATAGCCTAGAAAGTTGTTCTTGGCCTTTAGGATGTACTGAAATCACATGGAGGACTTGTTAAAACAAATTCTGGCTTGGTTGGTCTAAGGTGGAACCCTAGAATCTGTATTTTATCAAGTTCTAAGTCATGCTATTATTGGAGCACATTTTACACTTTAAGGACCACTGATCTACAACAATGCTGTTTGTAGTAATGGCTTAAGGATAGATATATAGTTCATAGAATAGAATTGATAGATCATAAATAGACTATATATCTATGGTCAACTGATCTTTAGCAAAGGTACAAAGAACTTTTATTGTGGGAGAGAATGGTAACTTTGATGAATGGTGTTGGGACACTGGATATTTATATGTAAAAGAATGAAGTTGGAACCCTACCTTATATCATATACAAAAATCCACTCAAAATGTATCAAAAACCCAAATTAAAGAACTAAACTTTAAAACTGTTAGTAGAAAACATAGGAGTAGATGGTGATGCCTCTGGGCAGAATGTGGCCTACCTGGAGCAGGCATCTGCCAATATTCCTGTGCCTATGAAGCAGACTTGAGAGGGGTCCAACCTGTGGGTAGGCCCCTGCAGACATTCTGCCCAAAAGTCCCTACGTGTGGACCTGGCATTTTAGAAGAACTGTTTGCCAGACTATTTGTTTCCACCTAAAAATTTCCCCCCATTTTTATGAGCTGTTGAGTGCTTTATAAAATGCCTGTAGGTTGCTAAATGAAGTAAGTTTTTTTTTGTCTGTAGCAAACTTTAGACTGTAAGTTTGATGACAGATTTTTGGTTTTTTGCTTGTTTTAAATTTTTTTTAAATTTTTGTATGACTTTATATATGTATATTTTTTTCCAGCTGTTCATTTGTTATGATCTGAGGGAAAAGCTACAATACTTTTAAGAATTAGGGAAGGAGGAGTTTGATGTAGGCCTTTGATGATAACTACCCATCCATCTTTGTGTGGAAAATTTGTAAGTTTGCTGTGTCAAGACTTTGCACTACCCAAGAAGAGGAATCTAACGCAATGTTTAATGCTTCCGAAGCATTACACAGTGCAGACATTTTGTAAATGGATCAGAAAAGGGTTAAAATATGGCAGGTGAGTGTAGCTGCGTTGCAGTAGATCCTTCAGTTGATGTTGCGTGTTATTTGGGTTGATTTACACTTTATGTGGCGTTTGCTGTCGTGAGGGAGATGTATAGGACAGGATGTGCTAATTGCCTGCCGCAGAGAACCAGGTGAGGCAAAGCAGACCCTGCCTCCCTAGCATGACAGCTGGGACACAAGTGAAGTGCGAGGGGTCAAAGCTTAGTCTGATTCTTTTTGAGTTTTATTTGCTGGTGTTTTCGTTTTACTTTTTGGAAAAGAGACAGTTTATATGAAGGAAGATTCTTGCCCATGGATTTGATTGGAAGGGAGTCGGGCCTCCGGATCAAGTGTGACCTGCAGAGTGAATGTCAACTGCTTCATCTCCACAGAGAGCGTGTAGAGGCTCCCCTGGGGAAGGTCTTTCGCCCTCTTGTTGGAGGAGGTTTTCCTTTCTCTCTCTCACCTATCTATCCACTCAATACAAACACTCTACCGTCTTCTGAATAGTCAGTAGGTCTGTGACTCAGAGGCTTGGTCTATTTTGTTCTCTCCAGTCCTGAAGATCCCTCCACATATGTGTCAGTATACACTGATGTTCCTGGTCTGGCCTGGATACCACTGGGTCTGTGAAGCCTCCACTTCATTCCAGGTTATAGAACTTTTTTGTTTTTTCTGCTGTCCTTGCTTGGTTCCCCCTTGTGGGTTAGTGAATCCTCTGTTTATGTGCCCCTTGCTGCACTGTATGTTATTCCCTTGAATATACAAGAACACATATTGTATATGATGCTTTCTACTCACTTTGTATGAAATACCATTTTGTGTGCTTTGTGGATATTTGGCCTGTGGAACTATTTCCTATGATTATCAGCCTGAGGCCAGCGGATCTCATTGGTTAGAATATATAGGTCAAAACTTTTATTTTTTTATTTTTATTTTTTTGAGAAAGAACTTTAGTTTTTCACATGGCCTTAGTTGCTCCAACACTTAGTTGTGTACGTGGTGCTGGGGTTTGAACCTGGGTCCTCGTGCTTGCCAGGCAAGCACCGAAACCGTTGAGCCACCTCTCCAGCCCCGAGGTCAAAACTTTTAAAAGTTATTTTTGCTCATAAGGATTTAACTTGGTCATCTCATGCTAGTTAGAACCTCTGATTGACAGCTTTGTTTCCTTTTTTTTTAAAGAGAGAGAGAAAGAGAAAATCAATTTTTATTTAGTTTTTCATGTATCTTTGATTGCTCCTACTCTTTGTTGTGTATGTGGTGCTGGGATTTGAACCTTTGTCCTCATGCATGCCAGACAAGTGCTGTAACTGCTGAGCCACTGCTCCAGCCAACGCTTTATGTTTCTTGATTAAAAACCTACATAAACTAAGTATGTTTGGGGCAGTCTTTCCATGATAAAGGTGTTTTTGGTGAAAGGATGGAAGCTATTTTACTTGGTGCTTAGTGAAAATATTTTGAATTAGTATATATACAAATTATTGTCATTTATTTATACTAATCATGTCAAACAAATAACAATTTTTCAAATTGTCAAAAAAAATAAAGAAAATGTAGGAGTAAGCTTCATGACTTTGGATTTGACAGTGGATTGTTAGAAATGACACTAAAAGCACAAGGAATAAAAGATAAAGTAGATACATTGGACTGCTCAAAATTAATAATAGTTTTTACATAAAAGGTCAATATTGAGACTATCAAAAGACAATCTAGAGGGGATTCCAGGATGTTAAGCTGCAGGAAGGCTGCTTCTTGTTTGGCTCCATGACCAGAGGAAAATATTCCAGAACAGCTTCATTGCTGCGAGGTGCGTTTAGGGGAAAATCATCATCAGAACACAGTCTAATTAGGGGAGATTTTTGTAGGATCAGAGATTTAGGTGCAGAAAGTGGAAAAGATGGATGATGTCCATCCCAGCCAGGACATTGCAGCTGTGACCACAATTGCTCCCAATCAGCAAGGGTGTTGAGGAGGAGCTGAAACCATAACATGCAAACCAATCTGCAGCAGAGAAGCCCAGTTCTATAAGGAATCATGCATTGGGTCCAACTGGAGACACCCCCACTTCACCTCCACTGTGTAAAGGGAGAACAGTGTCTCTCAGCTGCCTTCAAGGGGGAGAATCAGGAGTCTTTTAAAACAGATTGTCAGGTGGGAGGGAATCAGCAGTTCAGAGCTGCCACTGAGAAGAGGAGACATGGGACAGGTCCAATCTTCACCTAGGTCAGGGGGATTTGGGTTTGTGGAATGTAAGAGAGCCTTACTCATCCCTGTCAACCCCCAATCCCAGCTGGAAGACTCTTGTGATAAGCTAAGGTGGGACAGGAGCACTAAAGAGACCAGAGTCTGAGCTCAGAAAATCTGGAGGGACTGTGAGTATAACCAGCAGAGGGACCATTGTTCTGCATTCTACCACCTGCACCTAAAAGCTGGAAGTCTCCAGAGTTTCACATCCCCAGGGAGGCTTACAAAGGCCAGCCCTTGCAGCATTTGATAACCAGATCTTTTCAGGGAAATCTACACCCAGAAAGCCCAGGAGACTGAGCTAGACACCCAGTCCTCTACTTGAGATCACATAATTCCAGACTGAGAGACGCTGAAACGCAGGTGGACAGTGAACATCTGCTCCCAATGCGTAGAAAGACATCCTCAGTGAATATAATTCCAATTTTTCATTAAGAATCTTTATTTTTTCCCTCTTTTTGACATATATTTGTGTGCCATCTGGAGAAGTTGATTGGTTCTTGGACATATAAACATACTAGCTGTTTTTGTTTGTTTCGTTTTTGTTGTTATTTTCAGTTTTTTCCTTTTTTCTTTTTTTCTTCTTTTCTCTATACTCCCTTCATTCCTAAGCATTTTCTTCAATGTCAGTGTTTATCCCTGTCCTGCCTGCTGAGGGTTGGTATTTTGATCAGTACATTTAGTATTTGAATTATATAGTACTCCAATAGCAAAATTTTCCTCTATTTGCTTCTACCCTTTCTTATGGTGTCACCCAAATTCTATTAATATCTCTTTCACCCTTCCTCTACTTTGGAACCTCTGTCTCTTCTCCCTCCTTTACCGTCCCCTGCCCCTGCAAATCCTTCACTTCCTCTACTTTCTCTCCATTCATACTTGTACATTATAAACTCCTCTCTAACTTCCTCTTACATTCCTTTCTTTTTCAGCCTTCTAATTAGTTTATACCATTTGACCACCCATCACTAATGCTGTGTAACCATTACCATTATGAATGTCAACCTCAATAACTATTGTATGCTTTGAAGCCTGACTTAGGCGATGGTTGAATACTATTGTCACAGAAAGTAATGGCTAATACTACCATTTGTTTCATAGGTGGAATTTGACATTGTAATAGATATAGTTAGTACTAAATAACCAATTTAATATAGTTTATTATAGGCATTGGTTGTTTGTATTGATGATCTCCTATTAGTTCATGAGGAGCTGGAAATCTTAAGGGACAATAACATTTCACAGCTTAGAGATTTAGCTTCCATACTCAACTTTCTTGACAATACTGAACCCAATTAAGGGATGGTACAAAACTCCTATTCCACCAGCACAGACCCAGTGAGGATCAACCACAAAGAATCTCTGGCCAAGAATCCACTTCAACTTAAGGAGCATGAAGAAGCCTGCACACACACCCCACTCCACGTTTGTGCATGCCCAGACCTCCAGCCTTGCCCTGGCATGTGTGCTAGACATCCCCAGGGACTCCCATGCCTAGACACAATCCATCTGCAAGGTCCAGATGTATTGGGCCCATCCCACCACCAAGGGTCCCAGGTCCCAGTGCAGCACATAGGCTGGCCCATTATTGCTTGCCCTACACCTCTGGGACTCTAGCACCCAGTGATGCATCCCTACTGCTTAGCTTGAACAATGCAGCAGGCTGCCCAGCAACCCTATCAGGTGCCAAGTCTGGGTCCTGGAAAATAAATCTAAAAGGTACAATAAAACAAAACAAGCCTCCAGGTAGAGAAACAATTTTCTGGAAGAAGGTGGTGGTCACCAGAGAGGTGGTGTCTGACCTGACCCTTGCCCAGTAAGGAAGAAGAACACAGAGATTTGTCTAGCTTCTACACAGAGAACCTCAATTCAAAGATCTAGAAGAAGTCTTTCAAAGATGAAGAATCAAACTAAGAGAGGTTCATTTCAAACCCACAACTCCCTTAGCAAGGAGCCCATGGTCAGGGAGTGGGATGAAAATCTAGAACAAATTATCAATGATCTGGTTATTAAAAGGAACCATGAACTAAAAGAAGATTTAATGAAGGGACTAAGTGAGAAAACTCAAGAGATGGAAAACTCTATTATCAAAGAAATAGTCATACTGAAAAAGGAAGTAACAGAGCTAAAATCTGCAGTCAGTGACATGAGAGGAACCATGGAAGAATTTAATAATAGACTAACTTCTATAGAAAACAGAACCTCAGCTCTTGAAGAAAGAATTTCTGACATTGAGGACAGGCTGAGCAAGCTTCAGTGCATGGATGACAAAAAAGAAACTCACAGAACATGAGCAGAATTTTCAGAATGTTAGGATGAAATTAGAAGAAACAATTTAAGAGTAATTGGGACAAAGGAAGAAATTGAGGTGCCAATGAATGGTGTAAGGAGCATTCTCAAGGAAATAGGTAAATTTTTTCCCATTTAAAAATAGAGTCAGATATGCTCATCCAGGAAGCTTATAGGATATCCAATAGGCCTAATCAAATGAACAGCTCACCAAGACACATCATATTCAAAATGTACAAGAGGGAAATCAAAGAAAGAATATTAAGAGCTGCAAGGGAGAAATGCCAAATCATATTCAGAGGAAAACCAATAAGTATCATCTTTGACTTTTCAGCTCAGACTCTAGAAGCAAGAAGATCTTAAGCTGCTGAGGTACAAGAGTAGTTGCTGAGCTAACACTGGGTCTAGGCAAGGTTTTGAGTTTTTTCTTGGATGGGTTCCATCCTCATCTACTTGCTTTAGGTGGCATGAAAAGTTCTTATTTCCCCCTCAAATTTGAAGCTGAGTTTTGCTGGGTATAGTATTCTTGGCTGTAGGTTGTGATCATTCATGCTCTTGGTTAGGCAGAATTAATATAATTAAAATGGCCACTCTGCTAAAGCACTATATAGATTCAATGAAATCCCCACCAAGACACCATTCTTACAGATATCAATAAAGCAATTTTCAAATTCTTATGGAGGAAGAAGGAAACCCAGACTAGCCAAAATATTACTAAGCAGGAAAGACAAAACAGGTGGATTAGCAATAACAGATCTAAAACTATATACTATAGAGCTGTAGTAACAAAAACAGCATGGGACTGGTATCAAAATATGCATGAACCAATGGAAGAGTAGACTCTGAGACAAACCCACAAATCTTTATTTTTTTTTATTAGAAGAATATAGAAATACAGTTGAGGGGGAAACATTATCCAAACATTAGCAATCAATGGATATAAACTTTGTTATTGAGGGGAAAAGCCAGATCATGGATAACCACCTTGGATTTTACCTATTGCAGTTTCCCCCAGAAGAACTCATGCGTTAAATGGGTAGTTCGTGGAGGAATGACATCGGCTTCTGGGATGGTTCCCCCATCTTCCCAATCTCCAGACTCCTATGAGTTCTTCATA
>PVKS010013752.1:0-50017 GCA_004027875.1 Aplodontia rufa
TGATCTCTTCCATAACCATCCATTTACCCTCGAAGGCTGCAATGTCATTGTTTCTAATTGCTGTGTAATATTCCATGGTATAAATGTACCACAGTTTTTGGATCCATTCTTCCTGTGAGGGACACCGGGGTTGTTTCCATAGCCTAGCAATGGTAAATTGTGCTGCTATGAACATCGATATTGCTGTGTCACTGTAATGCGCTGATTCTAAGTCCCCTGGAAAGATACCCAGGAGTAGAATAGCAGGGTCGTATGGTGGAGTCATCCCTAGTTTTTTAAGGATTCTCCATACTGCTTTCCAGAGGGGCTGTACCAGTCTGCAGCTCCACCAACAGTGTTAGTGTGCCTATCTCTCCACAGCCCCTCCAGCATCTATTGTTGTTTACTTCTTGAACAGGTGTAGGAAAAAAACAAGAGTTTATTTTTTTAGTGAGTTAGAAAATTCATTGGTGATTTTTCTAAGATGTTAGGATAACCACTTTTCCTTTGATTTTATCATTGAGATAATTGCTGCTTTACCCATTACTTATTTGAAAAACATTTCAGTGGAGGATTGGGAAAAATTTGTTTTAATTGGGAACTGTTAGTGTAAAGTCTGTGTTGCTTTTAAAATTACTAATGGATTACTGTATTCAGTAGTGTAGTAAAAGTTAGCTTTTAAGTAATATACCATGTCAAAATATCCAGTTGTGATTGGTTTGTTAACATTTTATTTCTCTTTAAGAGACATGGTTACAAATTATTCAAACTTCAGTTTAAAATATAGCTAGACCCTTGATATATCAAGTAAGGGATATCAAAATACCTTTCAGGAGATAGTGTGAGGTCTTATCTCACTAAAATTGAGTTTGGAAAAATAGAGGAAGTTTGCTGCTATGTGCGTGTGTGGATATGTAGGTCAAATCATTTTACATCATATACATAGAATAAAAGCTTTTATTTTTAAAAGCCTTAAATTCATTAATAGGGTGAGTTACAACTTTCCCCATGAACAATATTCAAAATGACCCACTCTTACTGACCCAATCTAGATTTAAACAGGAGAATATACATAATAGAGCTCATCTGGGAAAAAAGAAAATAGCTTTTTGTAAGAGAAGTTCTGATGAGATATTAATTTGACTGATAAAAGTCATGTAATAGGTCCCATTTTATATTAAGTGATGTTCAGTTTTTCCAAACATGAGAATTTTTGTGCATGTGAAATTATAAATTTTTGAGTGATGTTTTCCTGAAATATCAGGAACACAGAGGATTGTTTGGATCCTCTAGAAAATAACCTTTCTAGTTTAGTCAGGTTTGTATAATTCTTTGCTTAACCAATTCACTCGTGGGAAATATTCTTACTAATTATTACTATTACAGAGATCACCATATATCAAATAACATTGAACTAATTATATCTTCTAATCTGAAAATAATTGCCAGAAGAGCAAGGGTAATTTTTATTGATACCTCTCCAGGAGTGACACCTGTCCTTTGTGTTACCTCATTTAATTGGGAAATTTATCATCCCACTCTTAATGTTCAAAAATTCTTACTTCCCATTCCACAAATTTTCCCCATCTCATCATAGTGAATCTCATCATCACATATATCAACAAGTCACTAAATTTAACCAAAGAAAAATTAGTAGTAAACAACAGAAAGATCAGTAGAGGGAAGAGAAGGGGAAGGGAAATACTGGGGACTAAATTAGAATAAGTTATACTGCTTGTATAAAAATGTCAATGTTTATCTTATTGTCAAGTATATCTACAAAGAATAGTGGGTATGAGGAAGGAATGTGAAGGGGATATACTGGGGACTGGGTAAAACAAGCTATACTCCAAGCATTTATAATTATGTCAATGTATATTTTATCTTGTATATCAGAAAAGAGCAGGGATAGGAGGAAAGGAGGAGGAGAAAAACTGGAGATCGAGAACAAATTAAACTCCATGCAGTTATAATAATGTCATTGTATATGCTTATATTATGTATACCTGAAGAAGAACCAAAACAAAAATTCTTTCTCCTCTTATCTACTGGAGGTTATATAAGAATCCAAACTAGGTTAAGGAAATAGTTTAAGAAAGACAGCTAACTTACTTTTTTTTTTTTGGTATTACCTACTCTGGCCTAGATACTGTAATATCTGTAGTTTACTTCATCTTAAATAAACATACAATATTGGGAAATTAAATGTTTATTTTTCCGTGTAAGAATAAGTAAGAAACTAAGGAATTGAAAAATAATGTAAAATGTTCAGAATGAATTGAAAAGTTAGTAGTGGCCTATATGGTGCCACAAACTGTGAAATTAAACATTTAGTCTAATATCCAAAAGAAAGCCTTTATATTCTGATCCTTTATGATTGCTATCATCATACACATTTCAGGTGAATATTTTCATGTGAATAGTTCCTTACTGAGGTGTAGCTTTAAATGCTATAATAAAGAAATTTGTCTAGAAGTGAAATTATAATATATACTCAGTCCTATGTATAATAAACACACTTGAACATAAAATATGTAAACAATAGGGTTTTTTTAAATTTTTTTGAGAGGGACCATGGGACAGTGAGAAACAGAATCAATTTTATTTAATTTTTCATGTGGCTTTTGTTGCTCCAACACTTGGTTCTATACGTGGTGCTGGGGTTTGAACCCACCTCCTCGCACATGCCAGGCAAGTGCGGTAACCACCAGGCCACCACTCCAACCCCTAAACAATAGTTTGTTTTTTTAAATCCATCTCTAACAATTTGAAATGTCCTATATATTATCTTAAAATTAATTTTAAGTCTCTCCATAATTCAGTCTGCATAAAACATGCTTCATGTTATTCTGGGTACACATGTTACCAAGTTTCAAGTTGTTTGAAAAATAACAATTATTTGTTTATTTAAAAGGTAAAAAATACTATGAAAGAAACATCATGCTAAGTTTTTCTACATGACATCTTCAACCACAGAATTTTTTCAAGGAAATTTTTTTATTGGCATTCTAAATGTTTCTTGCAATTTTGTGTACACACATACACAAAACTAGTCACATTGTCTTCCAACATCCAATAATTTTGATAGTTTCTTTCTTGAGAGAGGGACAGTGAGAGAAACAGAGAATCAATTTTAGTTTTTCATGTGGCTTTCCTTGCTCTGATACTTCTTTGTGTACATGGTAATGGAGTTTGAACTCAACTT
Source organism: Aplodontia rufa (assembly GCA_004027875.1). Lineage (NCBI taxonomy): Eukaryota > Metazoa > Chordata > Mammalia > Rodentia > Aplodontiidae > Aplodontia > Aplodontia rufa. The sequence goes on from PVKS010013752.1 coordinate 3,185, forward strand.
CCTTGTACATGATAGGCAAGAACTGTGAATGCTGAGCCACCACTCCTGCCCCACATATTTTCTTTTTAAGTTTACTTTAAATACATTTCTATTCTCTGACATACATATTTTTAATTCTAAAGTTAATCTGTTAACATCTGGGATATTAATCATAAATACTAATACTTTTAAAAGTCAGATAAAGAATAAAGTATTAGTCGTGGATTGTCTCAAATTTTTGATGTAGTTTTATTTGAAATGAATTGTAACGATTCACTTAGAGTTCTATATTCATATTTAGACGTTTAAAAGAACATGTTCTAATACTATTGCAAATGTACTTAGTGATTTGCCCTTTTTTTTGAAATGGTAAAAAATCATTACTTTTAAATTATAAATATATTTAAAGTATGGCCTGTGTGTATGTTAATAATTTTTTAGGAATTAGTTTTGATTAACAGTTCTTTTCTTCATAATCAAGTCTTACTAAATTTGAGGATAAATAGTAAACTCAAATTTCCATTTCCTTTTCTATGTTGTACCTATGTAGTAGTTAAGGTTCTGTACACATTTAGCTCTTGGCTATGGAGTTAATTTATTAGCAACTGCTAAATATAACATTTTTGGACTTCTTACCCACAGTTGTGTTGAATGCTGCATGGTTCTATCACAAGAGAAAGGAGGAATGTACAGTTTATTATGAAAGTAATTGTAATGTGTGGTATATGATTACATATAATATGTAATTATTTCATAATAGCACCTTGAGAACAGTGTTGCAAAGGTAATTAAAAATATTGTTCACAACTGTAGTTTTAAAGTTATTGAAGTACTTGTCCTATATAAAGCCTTACTTTTATGCTAAAGATAATATAAATGGTAGGTTAATTTTCTTCTTATTTTTTTTTTTTCCAGGTGGAGGTTTAGCCGTTGGAACAGTTCTTCTGATTGGTTAGTATAGAAGACATGCAGTGCTCTTCCCCATCAGTTTTTTGTTGCATTTATTGGTTTTATGTTTTTTTCATCCTAAAATTAAATATTTAAGGTATTAACTCTATAGAAGTTAAGGTAAATCACAGAGAAAGTGCCTTGGATTTTAATTAAATTCAGAGTTGATCTGAACTTGAAATAAATTAGGCAAATATATTTGAAAATGTAGAACTTATAACTTCACAGAATATTGTGTTCCATTTTAAAGTCAAATTTTTGAAGAATCTCAGTATTTAGGGTGAGATTATCAGTTATTAATTTGAAAAATTGAAGTACTAACAAGTCATTGTATGTATATAGGTTTATATATACACATGTATGCATATCATAAATATGCATATTATATATTTTATCATTGTCTTGAAAAAAATTATTTTTATTTGTCTTTCAAGTGATGACAATTCTTTTTTAAATACATATTCCTATTTGCCTTACTTTTCAGTATTAATGGTAGAATCTTGGAATTTAAATGAACCTTGGAAGTTGCATGATCAAAGCACCCTTTCTAATATTTCATCCATTTAACAGTGACTCAGTTATTCTTCCTAGTTTTGTCCTCTGATATAATAAAGAATGGATCTACCTAATTTTCACAGTACCTCCTTAAAATGGTTGAAAATAGTTATTTCATACCTCATGTTTTCTAAACTAAACATCATTTCTTACCTTGGTTTTTATGAAATATGCTTTTTACATTGCTTATTCTCCTCATTGTTCTCTTGATGGACCTCCTAGACTGACATTGTATCTTTAATTATATGCAGAACTAAATTAAGTATTCCTGATTTAATATGACTTGTATTGAACTTAGTGAAACTATAAAACTTAATAAATTAGCTTTCTGAAATCCTCCCACTTAATCATTTTGGTCCTATTTTCAGTCAACTCGACCATTAACTTTCCTGTGGCTTTAGAAAACCGCTTTACTCTCAGCTCACCCTTGACAACACTGTATATTATCACACATTTTAATATTTATCAATGTAAATAGATTAGCTTGGATTAGATTAAGTTAGATAAACAGATTAGGAGTCCTATATGCTAGGTTCTTCACTCTTGTCTATTCCCAAGTTAATATGGTTTATACATTGAATAAATCTGCCATCAGAAATGGAAGAATAAGTAAAAAAATATAAGTAAATACAGGAATTTAAGATCAGTGGTTAGGAGTCTAGGGCACTGCTGTGTTTCTCATCACTGTACGATTATTTTTTATTCCCAGAATTATGATAAAGCATGAAGGTTACTTGTATTAATAATTTTCAATATAATTTAAAGCCATTTTCCCATGAAGTAGATCATTCATTTATCAAGGCAATTGTATATGTGAGAATATACCTATGTATATATGTAGCCTTTCAGAATACTGTATTTATAATTTCAGTAGCAATATAATTATGGAAACTAGAGCTACTGAGCACTACTAGAATACCAGAAAAAGTCTACTTTTGACCTTCTGAATATTTCAAAATGAATAAATATGAATATATTAAAGGCCATTCTCTGAGAACTAAATCTTTGAAAAAATAGACATTTCTTAGAACATGTTTAATTCTTTAATCTTGAAATTGGCTTTAAAATATTGCCGATTGAAATTACTTTCTGGCAGTCTGTTACATGGGTAAATTTGGAATGCTTTATAATTGCCAAAACTGAAGTAATGGCAAGTAATCTTTATCTATTCATGAAGATATTAAGCATCAAACAGGTTTAATGGAAGTTGTCATTAATTAAATACAAGTTATGAGACATTTATGAATGCAGATTTTATATGTGAATAAATTTTATTTAGTTTTTTAATTTGTTTGACATAGTCTTACATATTGGAGGGAATTGTTGTTACATATTCATTCATATATGGCTATTGACAAAGTTAAGGCTGATCCTAGTCCAGAAACTCCCCTCTTCATCCAATCCCCACTCTCACATCTCCTCTGCAATATCTCTGTGTTATAGATAGAATAAACATATACAAGTATATTGATTTTTGAAATTTCTAAAGTTCTCTGCCTGCCTCTGCATAGTTGGGATTCTCAGGGGAGTCAAGAGCTCTCATATGCATTGTTAACCATGCTCTCTTTCCTGTCTCCCTCTCTTATCCCCCCAAATTTGTAGTTATGGTTCCTCCTACTTATGTGAAATTTCAACTGTGTTGAGTTTGTTATTTAAACTTAGCTAACTTTCATCCTGTCTTAGATTTTACTGTAGCTTCCACAGGAGAGGAAACAGCCTGTAAGTCTCTGAGTTTTGGATATTTCACTCACATAAATTTTTTCCATCTCCATCTGTTTGGCTGCAAATGCCATGATATTGTTCTCTGGAATAGCAGAGTAGAATTCCACTGTGTATATCTACCAAAGCTTTTGGATCTGTTCATCCAGTGAGGGGCATCTGGGTTGGAATTCCGTAATTTAGCTATTGTAAGTTGAGCTGCTATGAACATAGATTTTGCTGTGTCACTATAATGTGCTGATTCTAACTTCTCTAGGAAAATACCCAGAAGACGAATAGTTGGGTCATATGGTAGATCCAACCCTAATTTTTTGAGGAGTCTCCACATTGCATTCCAGACCAGCTGTACCAGTCTGCAATTCCACCAACAGTGTGCTAGTGTTCCTATCTTCCCACGATCCCTGCAGGATTTGTTATTATTTGTATTCTTCATCTTTGCCAGTCTGAGTGGAGTGAGGTGAAATCTTAATGCAGTTTTGATTTGCATTTCTCTGTTTACCAGGGATTTAGAACACTTTTCTCATGTATTCATTGGCTTGCTCATATTCTTCTGTTGAGAAGTTTCTGTTTAGCTCTCTGGCCTATTTATTGATTGGATAGTTTGTGTTTTTGTTTTTGAGTTCTTGGTAAATTTTATGTATTAGTCCCTGCCAAAGGGGTCATAGCCCATGATTCTCTCCCATTTTATAGGTTGTCTCAAGACTGTTTTGACTATTTCCTTGGCTGTACTGAAACATTTTAGTTTAATGGCATCCCACTCATTGATTTTTGACTGTACTTCCTTCATTTTAGGAGTCTTGTTGAGGAAGTCATTGCCAACTCCCAAATGCTGGAGTGTTGGTCCTAATTTTTCTTCTGTGGTAGCTGGTTCAATTCCTAATTCCATCATCCATTTAGATTTGTTTTTTGTTCAAACTGAGAGATAAGGATCTAATTTCAATTTTCTGCAAGTTGCTGTCCAGTTTGTCCAGTACAATTTTTTGAATAGGCTCTCTTTCCTCCATGTTATATTTGACACCTATGTCAAAGATCAGATGTTTAAAGAATTGTGGGTTTTTCTTACTCTTCTATTCTATTCCATTTGTGTGTTAAAACTCAGCAGGAAATCTATCAGATCCTAGGCTTTTCTTCTTCAGAGGACTTTTATTGCTTTATGGACTTCGGTGCCTGTTATTGTGCTGTTTAGGATTTCAATTTCATCTTGTGTCAATTTGGATATGTTGTATGTGCCTAGAAATTTGTCCCTGTCATCCAGATTATCTGATTTAGAGGAGTATAGTTTTTCAAAATATGTTCTGATAATCTGTTTGATTTCATTGGGGTCAGTGTTGATCACCCGCTTTTCTTTGGTGATTTTGTTGATTCGCTTTGATTCTCTCCTTTTAATTAGATTAGCTAGGGGTCTGTCAATTTTATTTATTTTTTTCGAAGACCAACTCTTTGTTTCATTGATTCTTTTTATTGATTTTTGTTCTCAATATCATTGATTAGCTTTGATCTTAACTATTTCCTGTCTTCTCCTGGCTTTGGGATTAGATTATTCTCCCTTTTGTAGAAATTTGAGTTGGAGCATAAGCTCATTTGTTAAGTATCTCTCCTGATTCTTAATGTGGACACTCAGTGCTATAAATTGTCCCCCTTAAGAATGCTTTCATGATATCCCAGAGGTTTTGGTATGTTCTGTCTTCATTCTCATTCCTTTCTGAGAATACCTTAATTTCTGTTCTCATGTTTTCTGGATCCATTCTTTATTTCATAGGATATTATTCAATCTCAACATATATATGTGTTTTGTGCAATGGGTTTTGCTGTTAATTATTAGGGTCATGGCATCATGGTCTGAGAAGATACATGAAATAATATCTACCTTTTTTATATTTACTGGGATTTCCTTTGTGAACTAGAATATGATCTATTTTGGAGAAGAATCCATCTGCTGCTGAGAAGTAGGTATACTCTGCCAATTTGGGGTGGAATGTTCTGTTAAGTCTGTTTGATTTATGATGCTTAGTCTGGAGATCTCTTTATTGATTTTTTGCTTTGAGGATCTGTCCATTGGTGATAGAGGAGTGCTGAAGTCTTCCGGTACTATCATGTTGAGGTCCACAAGTGGTTTTATGTCTTCGAGTAATTTTTCCACATAGTTGAGGGTGTTGGTGTTTGGAGAGTATATATTTACTATGGTTATATCTTCCTGTTGTATTGCTCTCTTTACTAGAATGTAGTGGCCTTCTTTATCTCATCTGATTAATTTATGTTTGAAATCCACTTTGTCGGATAACAATTGCAACTCCAGCTTGCTTTCTTGGGCCATATGCCTGGTAAATTTTTTTCTGTCCTTTCACCCTTAATCTGTGAGTGTCATTGGCTGTGAGATGGGTTTCCTGTAAACAGCATATTGTTGGATTTTGTTTTTTGATCCAATCTGCTAGTCTGTTTCTTTAGATTGGTGTAGTGAAACCATTCTTTCAGGGTTACATGGTTATGGTTCATAGTCATTGTGTTTTAATAGTAAATGCTGTGCTGTCTTAGTTACCTACTGATAGCATGTACCTTTATTGAATTTCCTGTTTGTGGGTTTTGAGGAATGTTTGCTTGTTCTTCTATCTGGAGTTTATCTTTGAGGACTTTGTAATGCTGGCTTTTTGTTCACGAATGCTGCAAGTTTGATCCTATGAAAAGTTCTTATTTCCCCCTTATCTGAAGCTGAGTTTTGCTGAATATAATATTCTTGGCTGCATGTTGTGTTCATTCAAGCAATGAAAGATCTCCTTCCATGATAGTCTCACTTCCAGAGTCTGAGCTGAAAAGTCGTATGTGATTCTTAATTGGTTTGACTGAATTTGATTTGGTATTTCTCCCTTGGCATTTTCATTATTCTTTCCTTGATTTCCATGTTGTACATTTTGAATATGATGTATCCTGGTGAGCTACTTGTTTGATTAGGCCTATTGGTTGTTCTATAAGCTTCCTGAATAAGCATCTCTTGACTCTTTTTTCATATGGGAATAATTTTCTTTAGCTGTTTCCTGAGAATGTTCCTTATCCCATTTGTTTCTGTTTTGATTTCTTTCTGTTTCTCAATAACTCTTAGATTGTTTCTTCTTATTTCATCCCAGACATTTTTAAAATTCTGTTTGTGGCCTGAGTTTTTTTTCTTTTTTTGTCATCTGTGCACTGAAGCTTTCTCAGCCTGTCCTTACTGGTAGTTCTTTTTTCAAGAGCTAAGGTTCTGTTTTCTATAGAATTTAGTCTATTATTAAATTCTTCCGTTGTTCTTCTCATGTCATTGACTGCAAATTTTAGCTCTGTTATTTCCTTTTCGAGTATGTTTATTTTTTTAATAATAGAGTGTTTCATCTCTTGAGTTTTCTCACTTAGTCCCTTCATTATATCTTCTTTTAGCTCATTGTTTCTTTTAGTAATCAGATCATTGATGATATTTTCAAGGTTTTCATCTCAGTCCCTATCTGTGGCATCCTTTTTAGGGGAGTTGTGGGTTTGAGGTGAACCTCTCCTAGTTTGATTCTTCATTTCTGAAGAGCTTCTTCTGGATCCCTGAATTGAAGTGTCCTGTGGGGAATGTAAGCAGTTCTCCAGGTGGTTTTTCCTTGCAAGTCAAAGGGTCCAGTCAGCTACCACCTCTTTAATGATTACCTTCTTCCAGAAGGTGCTTCTGTCTGGGTCCTCGTTTTGCTTCACCTTTTGGTTCCAGGCTCAAGGTTACAGATCTGAACTTGTATTGTCCTGGGAACCTCCTCCAGTTGGTCCTGAGCAGGGACTGCTCTGGAAGAGGGGTCCTCCCGGTGTTATCCTGAGTGCTGGTGGTGGGACTCAGAGTGGCCTTGACAAGTACATGGGGCATCCTGTAGCTGCAGCAGCTGCTTCGGGCAGGGAACCTCCTCCTGTTGGTCTTGAGCAGGGGCTGCTTTAGGTGTGGGTCTTACCAGTGGTGTCCTGAGCGCTTGCACTTGGGACTCAAAGAAGCCCAGACAGGCATGCTGGGCATCAGGTAGGCGGGGACTGCTTCAGGCGGGGAACCTCCTCCAGTTGGTGATGAACAGGGGCTGCTCTAAACTAGGGTCCTACCAATGGTGCCTGCTGGCTGGGACTTAAGGAGACCCCAACAGGCACATGCGGCAGGTAGGCAGGGGCTTCTGTAGGTGGGGAACCTCCTCTGTTTGGTCCTGAGCAGGGGCTGCTCCGGACAGGGATCCTACTGAAGGTTTCCTCTGAGCCTGCCAGCCAGGACTATAGAACACCCCAAAATGGTAGGCAGGGGCTGCTCCAGTCGGCGAACTTCCTACAGTTGGTCCTGAGTAGGGGCTTCTCAGGATGGGGGTCCTACCAGTGGTATCCCGAGCACCTGCCAGCAGGACTCAAAGAAGCCCAAACAGGCACACAGGGTGTCAAGTAGGTGTGGCTACTTCAGGCAGTGTCTCCTCTGGTTGGTCCTGAGCAGGGTTTGCTCTGTAGGGGGTGCTACCGATAGTGTCCTGAACACCTGCCATCAGGACTCAAAAGAGGCCTGGCCATGCACATGGGGCATCAGGTGGGGGGACTGCTCTAGGTAGTGTGTCCTCTTTAACACTTACTACCTAGAAAACAAAAGCTGATATACCCTAACATCTTATCATTAAGGGTTTTATTGGAGATATTCTGAGTATGAGGTATGTCTTTTTCATCATTCAATTTCACAACAATCAGATGAAATGTCTACATTTTATAGGTGATAAAATTGAAGATTTGAAAAAAACTCAGTAACTTTCCCAAGGTCACACACATAGTGGCTGCCTTAGTCAACTTTACATCAACTTTAGAAGAGACCTGACAGGGACAACTTAGAGGAGGAAATGTTTATTTTGGCTTATGGTTTCAGAGGTTTAGTCTGCAGTTAACTGACTCCATAGCTCTGGACCCTAGGTGAGGCAGAACATCCTGTCATATGGGCATGGCAGAGGGAAGCAGCTCAGGATGTAGCAAAGAGGAACAGAAACCAAACTCTGTTCACCAGGGACAAAGTGTAAACCCCAAAGGAATACCCTCTGTGACTTACCTCCTCCTACCGCGTCCTATTTGCCCACATTTACCGCCGAGTTGATCCATATAAAGGAATTAATGCACTGATTAGGTTAAGACTCATAACCTAATCATTCACAACTGAACTTTCTTGTATTGTTTTCACACATGATCTTTTCAGGAATATCTCATATCTAAACCATAACAGTGGCTAAGATTCTTGGTTAAGTTTCTTCGACATTAAATCATTTACTACTAAAACCTTATATTTCATCTTTAAATCCCCTCTGAGAAACATACATTTGGCCATTACACCTTTTGTACTATATGCCACAATACACAGACTTCTAATTTTCATCATTTCTTAGAGACTATCATGGTCTCTAGTCTCAAGTAAACTTTTCTTTTTTCAAGTAATTTTTTACCATGGTTAGAAAACCTTAGTTTTACTCTAGTCACCACTTCTCATTCTCAGTAATCTTAATCTTTAAAATTTTTATATCCTAAGCATCTCCCATTAATACTTTCCTTTTAATTTCCTGGGATGTCTGAAGAGTATTGGAGTCAGGAAAAAAATGTTTCATCAGATGACAACCCACCCAACTTTTTAGCATAAATCCTTAAAACTTAACTGTTCCTGTTTGAAATCTAGGCTTCCACCTATAAGTTAGATCCTATCTCTTTCTAACTTTCAAGGACCTGTCAATATCTATTTCCCTTATATCCTCATCTTTAATCTCTTGCTCAAATCTATTTTCAAGCTTTATTTTGAAGCAAGGAAAAAAGTTGTATTATCTGTTACTATTTTTAAAAAACTGATAATTAGATTATAAAGGATAAAGGTTTATAGGATAAAGGTTTATTTTGGCGCATAGTTTTGGAAGTTTCAGTTCGTAATTGATTGGCCCCATTTGGGGGGGGCTGATAATGAGGCAGTGCATTATGGCAACTATAGGTGGTAAAACTGACCTCATGGTGAACAGTGAGAGAGAGAGAGAAGGAGCTGGGGTCCCCATCCCCTTCAAGGTCATGTCCCAAGTGGTCACAAGACCTCTCAGAAGAATTCTTCCAACTTAACCCCACCTCTCTCCATTATACCTTTTCATTTTCCCTTTCTTTGTGAAGCCTCTTGCATAGAGTATACTTACGTGTTCTCATATGTTAGTTATTCCTCAGCTTACTTCAGACACCTCCATTTCACTGAAAACACCTTAGCCAAACATGTTAATGACTTTCTCATCGCTAAACCTAGAAGATACTTTTCAGTCCACTTCCTTCTTAATCTTTGGAGCAAAAATGTGTTTTGTTTGTTTTGTAAAGAGAAAGGGACAGAGAGAGAGAAATAGAGAAGCAGTTTTATTTAGTTTTTCACGTTGCCTTCGTTGCTCTGCACTTTGTGTACATGGTGCTGGGGTTCGAACCCATGGACTCGTACATGCAAGGCAAGTGCCGTAACTGCTAAGCCAATGCTCCAGCCATTAGTGCAATGTTTTCAATCACTCCTTGAAGTGCTCCCTTCCTTTGAATTTCATTTGTACATTCTATTCTGATTTTCTTGTACTCCTCTGCTTATTTGGTAGGGAGGGTACCGGGGATTGAACCCAGGGCAGATTACCACTGAGCTATATTCCCAGCTCCTCCCTCCCCCCTTTTAAATTTTGAAATAGGGCCTCAGTAAGTTGTTTAGGGTCTCACTAAGTTTCTGAGGCTGACCTCGAACTTGCAATCCTCCTGACTCAGCCTCCAAGTCTATAGAATTACAGGCATGCACCACTGCACCCATCTCTGCTTGTATTTGGAAGACTCCTTATGCTTCATTTAAAGTGCTATATCCTGTTCTTTCTTCTATTGCTACATACTCCCCCTGAGAGGTCTCAATCCCTGTCATAGTGGAATGACCAGAGAATAAAAGTTATCAGAAATCCCTAGGCATTGCTACATAGATAGGTTACTTAGAGAAACACAAAGGGCGTATATAACTCCCTATTCAGTCCTATCTAATATGTTTCAGGCACCTCATAATCTTACCCTGCCTCCAAATTCTACCCAATTTTTCTAAATCTATTACTTTTCCTATAATCCCTGAATGATTGTAACTACCATGTAACAATGCCAGAGAACAGAATGAGGTACTTGTTTTCAACAGTGTATAAGTCTCATTAAATACTGGTTGGTTTTACCTTTAAAATATTGTGTGAATCAGGGATTCGGAAGATGGTGACTGGCAGGAGGGCTACTCGTAGAATCTCTCAGTTAAGCAGGACACCAGTAGTGGGAAAAGTGCCTATCTGTGAGGTGAGTGAACAGTAAATTTTGCCTAAACTCATTAGTATTTAAGCAAGGAAATTTAGATATTCAGTGGCTTGGATAAACTGACAGTACAAGAAAATCCAGAGATTGAGCTGCTCCAGCTGCAAGGACCACCACCCGCTGGTGGGCTGCTAAATCAGCACAGAGGGGAAGGAGCAGCACACACAAATAGAGGAAGGACAAATTGGCATGGAATTCTCTGATATCAAAAGGGCTTGCACTGTGCTGCATGGTGGAACCAAAACTGCATTAGTGCACTCAACTTAGACTCCACCCAATCTGGCTGCGGTGAGCCTAGGCAATCGCCATTTTGACTTGACTCCGTGGGCAGTCTAGACAGTTGCTCCAAGAAGCAGGACCTCAAATTGGAGGTTGCCCCAATGACTGCACCATCAGGCAGCTGACCACTCCAAGACCCCTATGTTCTGATTGCCCTGGGGCCTGTATGGTCCTAGTGGACCCTCCCTACTGGTCCTGCAACTCTCGAATAGAGGCTCCCCTGCCCCCTTGCCCCTGACATATGCCGAACTCCAGACAGAGTTCCCTTTCAGGATTCTGCATCACAGGCAGTTCCATAGGACCTACATGGGCTTGCAGGACTTGTGACTCTGGAGTGCATATACCGCACGGTCCTCTCAGGCTGGGCAGAGATTTCCTTCAGCCTCAGCGACTTATGAAAAGAAAAGAAAGGGCATCCTGAGACCAGTGTTTCCTCTGCTTTCAGACCTGGGAACAAAATTGGTCCCATAGGCCCTGTTTGCTCCAAGGTGGACGTGGCTTCCACATCTCTTGAGTTTTCATTTGAGACTTCCCCAGGCGCAGGTCATGCTAGGCTGGTGTCTTCTTCTCACTCTCCTGCTCGCCCTTTGCTGGGGTTGAGACTTCCTCTGTAACATCTCTTGGGGGCAAGTAGGGGCCTCAGGTCACTCAAGATTGGGGCAACAGCTATCCCAGGAGAGCTCAGTTCAGGCAGGCCACTCCCCTAGGATCAGGAAGAGACCCTTGCAGCTGCTCCAGGTTTCACAAGACTTACAGTGTCTCCTGGGGCCCCAGCTGATGTGGGGCAAGAGTCTGGGCAGGCAGACATTAAAATACCCAGGGGTTCAACCCAGGTAGCCCAAAATGCTGTATTCAGAGGAAGCAGGGATGGTGAAAGTCTGCACCCCCACCAGAGGAGCTGACTTCCAGCTTAGAACAGTAAAACACAGTCCCTCCAGCAATCTCACCCTGGAAGACCCTCCACTCAGATGTCAGATATGAATGTATACCCCCACTGTATATTCTGACCTCAGCAATGATAATTCCTAACACTCTCAGCTCTTTTTTATTCTTGGTATTGGTGCTCCTGTGTGTATGTAATTTTTTTTTCTATCTGTGCCGTGTTTGTATTGCTGTGGTTTGATTTGTCGCTGTCTTTAATCTTGCAAACTAGTGCATGGTCTCTTTGTGCTGTAGAGTCTCCCAGTAGTGAGCCTCTCTGTTATCCCCTTCTTCCCTTTCCTCTGTCAACACCTAAACTGTATTCTGCTCTCTCTCATCCTCCCTCAAAGTCATGACCCCGGTCTCTTCCCCTTTCTATTTTTTTTTTATTTTAGCAAAGTATCCTACATCATCTCCACTCTCTTGTTGCTCTCTTCCCAAACTCACAAGTTCCATGCTACCTTCCTATCATATTCCCTTTGCTCTCTAGACTTTTTTACTTCACCTACAGAGGTTTTGGAAAACTTTAGTGAATGCCAAACTTGAAAACGGGTGTTTCCTTTCAAACCAGAAAGAAGAAAACTGTTAATCCATTTGCTCTTATAGATGATAATTAACACTGTAACAGCTATATTTGGCACGAAGGAACCAGAACAGCACTGTCTGTTATATGCATTGGTTGTATAAATTGAATCCTACCCCATCTCCTATGGTATTGGAAATCTTAAAGGTCCATAATAATTCACAGGTTGAGGAGCCAGCCATTGAACTATACTATCGAAATTGTATCTCAGCCCAGTTAAGCAAAGACACCAAAAGTCCACACCCATTAACAAAGCCCCCAAGGGAATTATTCAGTGACTGATCTCAAGCCCCACTCCCTGAAACTGAAAATGAGGAAAAAAGGAAACAGTCTCCACCTCAAACCCACAGCTCACCACCCAAGGAGTCAATGTTGGGATCCTATATGAATACCTAGAAAAAAGTATCAACAATCTGATTAGTAAATCAATCAAAGAATTAAAAGAAGACTTTAGGAAGGAAATAAGAGACCAATTTCAGGACCTGGGAGACCACTTTGATAAGGAGGCAGACATTCTGAAAAGAGATGTAACAGAGCTCTTAGAATTGAAAAACACAGTCAACCAAATTAAAAGCTCATTAGAAGATATTAATATCAAAGTAGAAAATACGATCTCAGCTGTCAAAGAATGAACATCAGACAACCAACATAGTCTGAGCAATGTTGAGTGCAAGGAGGATAAACAAGAAACTTACTGATTATGATCAGAATTTCCAAAAAGTATGGGATGAGATGAGAAGAAATAACATGAGAGTATTGGAATTGGGGAGAAAATAGAACAACAAATGAATGACATAAACAATCTTCTCAGTGAGATAGCCAAAAAGAATTTCTCCCATATCAGAAATGATCCAGAAATTCAATTCAGGATGCCTACAGGGCACCAAATAGACCTAACCAAATGAGAAACTCACCAAAATACATGGTACAGAAATTAGTAACAGAGAACAAGAAAAGAATTTTAAAAGCAGTAAAGGAAAAACACCAAATCACATTCAGAGGCAGACCAATAAGGATTACTGTGAAAATTTCCCCTTAGACAATAACGGCCAAGATAGCATGGAACGAGATTTTTCAGATATTGAAAAAAAGCAATTTTTAGCCAAAGCTACTGTAGCCTGCATACTCAGCTTTAAATGTGATGGCGAAATAAAATACTTCCATGGTAGGCTCAAATCAGCAAGATACATGAACACAAAACCAGCTCTACAGAGAATACTGAAAGACAAACTTCATACCGAGGAACAAGCTAATAACTCCCAAAGCCCATAAACTGAAAGAAGTCAATAATAGCATAATTCACTAATAGATAACCAGGATGGTGCAAAATACAGCAATGCTCACAATGCCAGGGACCCAGAATCACGTATATATTCTAACACTGAACGTGAATGGACTCAATGCCTCAGTCAGAAGACACAGATTGGCTTACTGGATCAAAAACCAAAATCCAACAATATGCTGCTTACAGAAAATAACACCTCACAGCAAATAATAGACACAGATTGAAGGTGAAAGGTTAGTAAAAAGCCTACCATGCTTGTAGCCCAAGGAAGCAAGATGTATTGCGATCCTTATATCCAACAACGTTAATTTTAGCCAAAAATTATTCAGAAAAGATAAAGAAGGTCGTTGTATCATAGTAAAAGGAAAAATACAAGAAGAAGACATAACAATAGTTAACATTTATGCTGCCAATTACAACCATCCCAAATATATGGAAAAAGTACTCAAGGACGTTAAAACTTTTATCAGTTTCAACACAATTATACTAGGGGACTTTAATACACCATATCAACAATAGATCATCAAAGCAAAAATCAATAAAGATATCTCTTATCTAAACAACTCTATGAATCTATTGGACTTAACAGACATTTACAGAATATTCCATCCCAAATCAGCTGAGTTTACCTTCTTCTCAGCAGTTTGTGGATCCTTCTCCAAAATAGATCACATCCAAGTTCACAAAGCTAATCTTAGCAAATACAAAAAAGTTAATATAATCCCATGTATCCTGCCAGACTACAACAGTGCAATCTTAGCCATTAACAGCAAGAAAAACAACAGAAAATACACAAATACTTGGATATTGAATAATACCCTCTTAAATGAAGAATGGATCAAAGATGAAATGAGAACAGAAATCAAGAAATTCTCGAGTCTGAACGAGAATGACAAAACAAAATGTCGAAAAGTATGGGATAGTATGAAAGCATTCTTAAGAGGTAAATTTATAGCACTGAGTGCCTTCATGAAAAATTAGGAAAGAACCCAAATAAATGGACTTCTGTGCCAACTCAAATCCCTACAAAAAGGAGTGAACAATCCAATCCCAAACCCAACAGAAGGCAAGAAATAACTAAAATCAGAGCAGAAATCAATGATGTTGAGAACAAAGATAAAAATACAAAGAATCAACAAAACAAACAGTTGGTTCTTTGAAAAAAATAAAAAAGATTGATAAACCATTAGCCAGCCTCACCAAAAGGAAGAATTAAGTGAAGCAAATCAACAAAATCAAAGAAAAAAATGGAGATATCACCACTACCGCAACTGAAATCCTGAGGTTTATCAGAATTTATTTTGTAAAGATATACTCTTCCATGTTTGATAACCTGGAAGACATGGACAAATACCTAGCCATATACAACATTCCCAGATTAACACAGGAGGACATTGAAAATCTAAACCAACCAATCTAAGGTAGCAAAATTCCAACGGCAATCAAAGGCCTTCCAAAAAGAAAACCCCAGGAGCTGATGGGTTCTCAGCAGAGTTCTCCAACACATTTACAGAAGAATTAACACTGCTCCTTTGTAAGCTATTCCATGAAATCGAAAGGGTCAGAAACCCTCCCAAATACTTTTTATGAAACACATATAACCCTGATACCAAAATCCTACAAAGATACATCAAGAAAAGAAAACTACAGACCAGTTTCACTGATGAACATAGACTCAAAAATCCTGAATCAAATCCTAGCAAAACACACCCAAAAGCACATCAAAAGTCGGCTTCAGTTTGTAAAGGCAAGGTTGGTTCAACATACGCAAATCAATAAACGTATTTCATCACTTAAACAGAATTAAAGATAAAAACCATATGATCACCTCAATTGATGCAAAAAAGGCCTTCGATAAAATTTAACATCCATTTGTGCTCAAAACTCTGGAGAAGATAGGGATCAAAGGAGAATACTTTCATTTTGTAAGAGTCATTTATGACAAATCCATAGCCAACATTATACTTAATGGAGAAAGACTAAAAGCATTCCCATTGAATTCAGGAACAAGATAAAGATGTCCATTCTCTCCACTCTTATTCAATATAGTCCTTGAAACGCTAGCCAGAGCTATCAGACGTAAGAAGGAAATCTAAGGAATTCAAATAGGAAAAGAAGAAGTCAAGCTATCTCTATTTGCTGATGACATGATCCTATACCTAGCAGACCCAAAAAGCTCCATCTGAAGACTTCTAGAGCTTATAAATGAATTTAGCAAAGTGGTTGTTTATACAATCAACACTCATAAATCAGTAGCTTCCCTATATTTTAGTAGTAGTTCCACTGAAGAAGAAATTAAAAAACTATGCCATTCACAATAACCTCAAAAACAATAAAATACTTGGGCATCAGTCTAACAAAGGATATAAAGGATCTCTACAGTGAAAACTATCGAAATTTTAAAAAAGAAATTGTAGAAGATCTGAGTAGATGGGAAAACATTCCATGTTTTTGGAGTTAGGCATTATCAGTACAATTAAAATGGCCATTCTGCCATAAGCCCTGTATAGATTCAGTGCAGTATTCATAAAGATACCAATGATATTCTTCATGGACATAGAAAAATCTCAAATTCATTTGGATTAACAGAAAACCCAGAATGGCCAAAACATTACTAAGCAAGAAAGAGGAAGCATGAGGTGTCATAATACCTGACCTGATATTGTACTATAGAGCTATAATAACAAAAACAGAGTGGTATTGGTATCAAAACAGACATGAAGACCAATGGAACAGACTAGAAGATACTGAAACAAACCCACAAAGCTTTAACCATCTGATATTTGACAAAGGGGACAAAAATATAGTGTGGAGGAAAGACAACCTGTTCAAACACTGGTTCTGGAAGAACTGGACAGCCATATGCAGACAACTGAACTTAGATCCTTATCTTTCACCCTGCACAAAATTAAATTGAAATGAATCAAAGAATTATAAATTAAACTAGCAACTATACAATTGTTAAAAGAAAAAATAGGATCAATACTCCATGATATTGATGTAGGCACCACCTTCCTTTACAAGACTCCCCTAATGCAAGAATTAAAGTCAAGAATAAATGAGTGGGAAGCCATTAAATTGAAAAGCTTCTGCATAGCTAAATAATTAGTAAAGAGTATCAAAAGAGAACCTGCAGAATCAGAGAAAATCTTTGCCTGCTACTCCTCTGACAGAGGACTCATATCCAGAATATACAAAGAACTCAAAAAACTAAACAAAATCACAAATAATCCAATCAATAAATGGGCTAGGGAACTAAATAGAAACTTTCCAAAGAAGGAAGTCCAAAAAGCCAATAAATATGAGAAAATGTTCTATGTTACCAGCAGTCAGAGAAATGCAAATCAAAACTTCACTGAGATTCCACCTCACTCCTGTTAGAGTGGCAAAAATGAAGAACATGAACAATAACAGACACTGGAGAGTTTGTGGGAAGAAATGAACACTATCACACTGTTGGTGGGACTGTAAGCTTGTACAGCCACTCTGGAAAGCAGTGTGGAGACTCTTCAGTAGGGTTCAATCCACCTTACAACCCAGCTATCCCACTCCTGGGTTCTTTTCCAAAAGTGCTAGAATTGGCATACTACAGGGACACAGCTACATCAATGTTTATAGCAGCTCAATTTACAATAGCTAAACTATGGAACCAACCCAGATGCCCCTTGCTAGGCAAGTGGATTAAAAAACTGAGATATATACATACATACGTACGTACATACATACATACATACATACAGTGGACTTCTACTCCACTATAAAAGAGAATGATATTGTGGCATATTTGCAGCCAAATGAATGGAGATGGAAAATATTATGCTCAGTGAAATATCCCAAACTCTGAGATTTAAGGGCTGAATGTTTTCTCTCATGTGTGGAAGCTTGAGTAAAATCTAAGACAGATTGAAAGTTAGTTAAGCTCAAAAATAAACTCAGTGTAGGTGAATTTTCACATAAGCTGGGGGAACCATAACTATGAAGCTGCGGGGAGAAGGGAGGGAGGCAAGCAGTAGAGAAAGGGATTAGGAGGGTTATCAGTGCAACTGGGAACTCTCAGCTCCCTTGAGAAGCCTTACTATTCACAGGTGGGCAGGGAAGATCAGAAAATTCAATAATTAATACTCATGTATATCCTTATTTCTATCTCTAACATGGGTAAAAACAGAGGAGTGGACAAAGTGGGGAGATCTTGGACTAAGATCGGCCTTAACTTCCTTTGTCAATATCTATCTGTGTATGAATTTGTAACAACGATTCCCTCCAATATGTAAGACTATGTCAAACAAATAATAAAATATATTGTGTAATTCTATTTCTCTCCATACTTATTGCTACTACACTAATTCAGGCCATAATCAACAACTCTCAGTGAAATTACTTTGTTCTCTTTTTTTTAATTACAACATATTAAGAAAAGCAGTTTTCATGGTATCATACTTGTGTATGCATAGCTCACAAAATTATTGTAACAACTTCTTAAGTTGTCTCCATGTTTGGTGTTTCCTTTGCTTCAGCCCCTCACCGCAGTGTTGCCATAATGAACTAACATGAAATCTTATCATGTCTGTTTGTTCTTAAAATTTTTATGTGCTCCTTACTTATCTTTACATAAGGTCCAAGCTCCTTAAATTGGACCATATGGCCTTACCAGTCTGCCACTGATGATTCACCTTAGCCTTCTATTTTCTCATCCTCTTATTGCCCTTCCTCAAACTTTGTGTTTATCACCCTCAGCTTTTATTTCCATCCAGAACCATTCTGTTTTTTTTCTCTCTCTCCATACTTTTCAATATGTTCTTTCTTACTATCTCTTATTTTACTTTCTTTTCCTAACTCTAAATTATCTTTTAGGTATCTACTTTCTTTTCTAGAAAGTCTTAAATTGCTATTTCCTCTGTTCCTTGCTCACTCTCAGTATTCCTCCTATATAGTTCTATTGTATTTATTTACCTTATCATGCATTTATTATACTTTGTTTAAATTAACATTGTTCAGTAAACTGTAAACTCTTATCATGAGAGTCATATAGTGACACAGTGAATAAATGATTCCTTTGAAAGGCTGTTTTAGTCAACTTCTTCATTGCTGTGACTAAAAGACCTGACAAGAACAATTTTAGAAGAGGAAACGTCTGTCTCTCACAGTTTCAGAGGTCTCAGTCCTTAAGACATTCTACTCCATTGCTCTCTGTGAGGTGAGGCAGAGCATCGTGACAGAAGAGTGGTAGAAAGAAAAGACAGACTTCTCCTTGGACCAAGGACAAAATGTATACCCCAAAGGCATGCCTCACCTATTCCAACCATACCCTGCCTGCCTCCAGTAACTACTTATCAGCAGATTAATGCATTGATTAGGTTAAGGCTCTTATAACCCAACCATTTTACCTCTAACCCTTCTTGCATTGTCTCACACTTGAGCTTTTGGACATACTTAGTAGCTAGACCTTAACGTTTCCTAATGATAATAAATTATAGTTGTAAAACAAATAATCATGGAGTATGTTAAGCAACTAATTAAGAGATAATTATGAAAAATGCATGACAGGAATAAAGTAAAACTTGAAGTGATGGAAATTACTTTTCCCCTAAGCATAAAGTGTTGTTTGTTACTATACTTTTAGTGTAATTTATTGGTCATAAATTTACTACCATATTTTGGTAAAATAACAATTTATATTTTTGCATCTCATTATATATATTAGATTTTAAATGATTATTCTTAAAGTGCTCTGATACGAAACACCATTTCCTTCCAGTTTTCCTCTTTTCATAGGTCCCTGTCAAGAAGGGTGGTTTCTACTTCTGTGCTATATAAATGTGTGGGAGAGCCATGAGGTAGGATGACTCCCAGATTTTTGGCCTGGTAATATTTGTAGCTAATATCATTAGGTGAAGTCAGAAAAGGAAGAAAATAAGCAAATATTGAAGTGAAGCAAAGAATTCTAAATAAACATAATAAGATTTAGGTACCAGTGGAAAACCTAATAAATGGTTTGGTATATGGGGATGAAATTTAGGCTGGGTAGAGTGGAAATATGACTCAGTGTTCAGAGCACTTCTCTAGCATGTGTGAGGCCCTGGGTTTAATCCCAACCACCATAAAAATAGGGAGGGAAGCAGGCAGGCAAGGAAGGAAGGAAACTTAAGCTAGGAAAGAAGGTTTGGGATTTCTCAACATAGAGGAAAGACCACTTTTACATAACATTTATTGCAGTATATTATCATTGTTAATTTTACTGTTGGTTATTGTTAATCTTACTATGCCTAATTTATAAATTAAACTTTGTGAAAGATAGATATGTATATATAGAAAAAACATACAAGGGGGCTGGAGCGGTGGCTGGATGGTTTTGGTGCTTACCCGGCATGCATGGGTATGCAAGTTCAGACCCCAGCACCATGTACACAACGAAGTCTCAGAGCAATGAGGGCCACATGAAAAACTAAATAAAAATTGTTTCTCCCTTTCTGTCTCTCACTCTCTCTCACTGTCCCTCTTTCTTTAAAAAAAAAAGAAAAAAGAAAAGAAAACGCATACAGGATTTGATACTTTTCATGTCTTTAGGCATCCAGTAGTTGTCTTGAAAGGTCCCCCACAGATAATGAGGAAACTACTGTTCTAAATTGAAAGAGAATTACAATGGATGCAAAGAAATAAAAAAATCAATTCCATTTATTCAGGCAAGAGTTGGTGTTGTTGATAAGGAAAGAAGGAAATAATCAAATTCCAAAAATGCTTTGAAATTAAATTCAGTGGAATTTTCAAGATGAAGAGAAGCATTCATTGATAATAGGGTTGGAATCAGGAATAATCATGGCTTTCTAAAAACTGAAAGGGTGCCACATTTGATGTTAGGAAATAACGAGTTACCAAGTTCCATCTCAGACATTTTTGGTTTGAGATACCTTTATACTTCTGTATTTATCAGTAACAAAAGCTTGAAAGCTGCTTGAAATGTCCACAATAGAAGAATGGATAAATAAATAAATAATAATACATAAATTTGCTAGGCTATTGTATATCCTTAAACCTGATGCTTACAAAATTATGAAACAGGTTGGATTAAAAGAGAAAAGATAGGATATAAAATGCTGTGAACATTGTAACCATACATGACAAAATACACAAAGAAAGTACAGAAAGGAAATGTAAGAAAAATTTTAATAATGATTCTGTGAGGGTGGTGAGAGGTAGATGAATTGTTTGAAATTTAAATTTTCCATGTTATAAAAATGTTAAAAGTTAAGTGTTAGAAATTAAAAATGTTAGTATCAACTTTGTTCTTTATATCATTGATTTATAATGACCTCGTTTTTAATGGTTGCTTTTGTAAATTGATTTAGTAGAAATTATTTAGGGTAAAAGCAGTATTATTTAAAATATAGCGTTTAATTTTGTTCTAGGTTAAATGGAGGAAATTCTTAATTTCATAAAGTAAACATTAAACAATTTTTCCATTGTTATAGTTGTATTAATTAGTAATGCTGATTATCTTACCCGCATTTATCTCTGCTCGATCTTCTGCCTGTCAGCTGCAAGCAGTGTAAGGGCTTCGAAAGCATTTTCCTTTTCCTTTACACACTAAAATTCTCATAAAATGTCCCTAAATCCATATCAAGCCTATATTGTGGCTATAGATTTGTAGATATCAACTTTAACTTATGATCAATAGCAATTTGTTGTTGTTTGGGTACTAAAGATTGAACCTGTGTGCCTTTTCCCTGAGCTACATCCCCAGCCTCTTCTTTCTCTCAGTCTCTCTCGTTTTTTTTTAATTTAAAACAGGGTCTCACTAAGTCATTCAGGGCCTAAGTTGCTAAGACTAGTCTCCAATTTGTGATCCTCCTACCTTAGCCTCCCAAGTCGCTGGGATTATAGGCATGCACCACTGCTCATAGCGCAATGTTCTTTAATATATAAAATTGAGCTTCGTGTAAATCAGCTATACTTTGATTATGGATTTGTTCTAAGATACTGTGTTGAGAAGGTTTATAAACAGGTTACTACATGATATTTTGTTGCACTCCAGGAAATTGTTTTAGTAAGTCAACAGTACTGGGTCACAATCTGTGTAACTAAAATGCACCCGTTTTTAAGTATCCCATTTTAATGACTTTGCAAATGTGTACACTCGTGTAACTACCACCACAATCGAGATAATAAAGCTTCTTCATCACCTTAGAAGATTTTTTTGGTGCCCAAAACAGTTTCTTGAATCAAAATACCTAAAATCTTTTTGTCACAGTATTAGTTTTATTTTCTTTAGAAGTACATAAAGGTAGTAATACAATATGTACTTTTTTCACTTAGCATGCTTTTGCAATTCATTCATATTGTTGATGCACTTCAGTAGTTCATTTATTTATTATTGAGTATCACTCCATTTATGAATATATTATTTATATTCTATTTATTAGCTGATGTACATTGGGCCATTTCCAATTTGGAGCTGTTATTTAAGAAAATGCCATAGACATTCTTTTGAACTTTACTTATAGTCACGTTTTCAACTCTCATGGTGAAAACAGTGAAATTGCTTGGTCCTATAGTAAGTGTACCTTTAGTTTTATCAGAGCCTGCCACAGTCTTCCAAAATATATTGTTTTACATTACCGCTAGCAATGAAGGAATATTTTCTTTGCTCCACATTCTTATCATCATTTATATTTAAATTTTAGTCATTCTAGTAGGAATACAGTAGCTTCTCAAAATGTTTTAAATTTGCGTTTTTTTCATGTTTCATGCTGATGATCATCTCTTACTATATTTATTGACTATTCATCTATCTTCTTTTGTGAAGGGTTTGTTCAAATCTTTTACTTATTTTTTATTGGATCATTTATGTTCTTATTGAATTTTAAATATATTTTAATGTATTTATGGCATACCAATTCTGCATCAGATATATCAATTCAAAATATTTTCTGTTACTTGCTTTTTATCTTAATAGTATCTTTTCAACAGCAAATTTTTAAAGATTTTCATAGTTAATGCCCCCCATTTTTTTATTGTTGTTCATACATTCATGTCTGAAGAAATCTTTACCAATGTGAAAGTTACAAAGATGTCCCCTGTGGTTTTTCTCTAATAGTTTTAATGTTTCAAGTTTTTGCATTTTGGTCTGTGATCCAATTGTGTGTAGTATGAAGTAAAATAGAGGTTTTGTTGCTTGTTGTTTGCATACGGGCATTCAGTCATTCCGGTGCCATTGTGATCTCATAAAATCCGTTTAGATGAGTTTCTTTCTACTCTACTTTTTTCTGAAAGATTACACAGAGGATTGATGTAATTTCTTTCTTAAATGTGGATAATGGTCTGTCAGCTTTTGTTTTTTACTTTTTTCTGGTTTTGGTATCAGAATAATAAAGGTTCTATAAAATGAGTTAGGAACTATTTCCTCTTCCTTCTTACTGAGTTTGACATTAGTTTTATTTCTTCCTTAAAATGTTTGATTGGATTTACTCGTGAAGTTCCCTCTGTCTCAAGTGTGGATGGAGGATAATTTTAAATGTAAATTTAATCCTAGTTTCCTGTTTCTTCTTTTATCACATTCAATTATCTGAAATCTTCCAGGAATTTTTACATTTCTCCAGTTATGAATTTTTTTGCATAAAGTTCTTTATACTACTTATTATAATATTCTCAGTGTCTGTAAGATCTTTAGTAAATACCCCCCTTTCATAGCCAATATGGATAATTTGTTGCCAATTTCTTTTTTTTTTTTCTGTATTAGCCTACCCAAAGGTTTATCAAGTTTATTGATCTTCATGAAATTAATTTTTTGTGTCCTTGGTTTAATCTTTCTTTGTTACTGGTCCAGTTTTTCTTTCATTGATTTTCTTAATTATTTTCTGTCATTAACTTAGGCTAAATTTTACATGAGCTTATTTGTCTAACTTTTTAAATTTTTATTCATTTTTACTTCACTTTTTCTTTTCTTCTTTTTTCCCCAGTGCTGGAAATTGAGCCTAGGGTTTCATGCTTGCTAGGCAAATAAATACTCCATCACTGAGCTACATCCCTACCTCCTTGTTTGGATTTTTTAAATGAGAGCTTAGACGATTGATTTTACGTCATCTTATTTTCTTCTGAGATGTGCTTTAGCTGATCCCATACACTTTTCATATACTGTATTTCTATAATCATTAGTGTAAAATATTTTCTAATTCCCCTTTTCAAATGTGTTTAATCCAGTTAGTTAAAAATGTATACATACTCTTTACCACCTCCCCACTCAGAACCCAAATAACACTTATGCAGTCGTTTAATTCTGGAAAATTCACAATCATATATACATATTATAATAAATATATATATGCTTATGAAGACATTTATACTGGTTATAGGGGCATAATATAGAAGAATCAAGAGACCGGTTGTGGGCAGTGTGGGTGTATCTCTGGTTTAGGAGCAAATGCAAATCCTATTGTTAGTTTATGCCCATTTGTACAACTCAACTCCTTAATAAAAAATAAAAATATATACTTCAATTTCTGGGAATTTGGAGTTTTTCTGAATATCCTACTGTCATAGAATTCTGATTTAATTCCATTTTGATTTGAGAAAATATTCTGTCAAGATATTGGATTGTTTGTTTATTTGTTTATAGTGCTGGGAATGGAAATCAGGAGTTGCATGCTAGGCAAGCATTCTACCACTGAACCTTATCCCCAGCCCAAGATGTTAATGTTTTGAAATCTTGGATTAGCATGTGGTCTATCTTGGTGCACATCCCAGATGCACTAAAAAAGAATGTACATTCTTTATCTGTATGATGTGTTTAAGTACACATCATACAGTGATGTATTCATTCATATTTTCTGTTTAATGATTTTTCTCTGTAGTTGCACTGACAATTACCAAGAAAAGTATAATAAAATGTCCAAATACAATTTATTCATTTATGTAATTTCTGTTTTTCTCTTGATATTCTCTATTTCTTCACTTAACAATACCACATTTTCCTTTCATGCTTTGAATGACTGCTGCCTTGAAGTATATTTTTGTTCAGTTCAACTTGAGTCCATTTGGAGTTGGTTTCTACAGATTGTTTTTTCTTAGGAGGTCATATTCAATAATTCTGAGTTGAAAATAAATGTAAATAATGCATGGTAGTGACTTCTAATCTGTATTATGTTTTTCTGGGGGGTTTTCTTTCTTTTTTTCTGGTTGTTTAATAGCTAACTTCCTGGATAAATTATTAACTCTGACTTCAGGATGCTATGTAGCAGATCACATCTCTTCAGCATATTGTATAGCAGATGACATCTTTGCCCAGTTTTTCTATCTTTCAGAGTTTGTTCTTTTAGCCTGGTTATATAGGCTTTTCCCATTAGTCACATAATTTAGTAGACAGCTAAATATTTGATCAGAATTCATATTCAGATTTTGAGGCTTATCTTTTTCTCTGATTTTTCAACCTTGAATTCTGTTCTCTGGCAATTCAAGTAAATATGACTTCAGATTTATATTGTTGTATTGTCCCAACTGATCTCAGACTGGGAAACATGTGCCTTCAGAGGAGACGCAAACATGCCAATCCTTTGTGATTAAGTTATATCTTTTGTGTTTGTCCTTTATTCTCTTTTCTGCTTATTACTTCTTCCCCCTCACTCATGCTTTCTTCAGTGTTCAGTCAGGGATTTGGGCACAGTTAATAATTGTATCTTTGTGTCAGTCCTGGCACTTTCTTTCTTCACTATTTCCCCCTTGAACTTTTAAATTAGTTATATAGACAAATCTGAACTGTATTCTGTGGGCAGAACTAAGGGAAATTAAGCACATTCTTAGACTGGAAAGCCACAAAGTTAAAATTTCTTGCATGACAGGATCACTGTCTAATTGGGTTATCCGAGCCTTAACCCAATCAGTGAATTCATCCCCTAATAGTGATGAATTGGGTGGTGTTTGTAGGCTGGTAGGGTGTGGCTGGAGGATGTGGATCATTGGGGGCATGCCTTTAGGGTATAATTTTTGTATCTGATAAGTGGAATTCTCTCTGCTTGATGCTGTGATGCCTTGAACTGCATCCGTATGATGCCTTGAACTGCTTCCGTTCTCCACACTCTTCCACTACAAAGTTCTGCCTCACCTCAAGCCCCAAGTAATGGAGATGGCTCTTAAACTCTAAACCTCTGAAACTCTAAACCCTCAAAAAAAAAACTTTTCCTCTTTTAGCTGTTCTTCTCAGGTCTGTTAGTCACAGCAGCAGAAAAGCTGACTTAAAACACTATCTTCAAAAGAAAACTACTGTGATTGATGCCTACTTTTCAATAGCTTCTTAATAACTATTTTTTAAATGGTATTTTTCTAGATTTTATAAGAAAAAGTGTAGGTGATTTTGCACAGTGACCTTCTGCTGTCAATACCACAAGTTGAAACCTCCTTAGGAATATTTTCTTAGTGTAAATTTTAGAGATATTGGTGATGCCTGGTATATTATAGGAATACAATTAGTATTTGTTGAATAAGTTAATAATGACTCTTCTCATTTTAGACAATGCAGTAAGTTTGCCTGTGTTTCTTGTCTTTGTGTTGTGTTCAAGTTACTAAAGGAAACAAAAAAAAAAAGTGTAGGCATATAGTTCATCAGCAATATTAAGAGAATAAAGGTAAATGAAGCTATTTTCATTTTATAATGAAATCTTAAATGTGACACAGTTTTGCCCAAGAAACTTCTTGAATAATCATTTAATTCTTAAAATTAAGAAGGAAGAAAGGATAAGTGAGAAATAAAAAGCAAAAGGATGTTCTATTAGAAAAACATTTAGTGCAAATTTAAAAACTGTCAAATTAAAATCTTCAATTTTAAAATATTGTTGGATTTTAAACCCAAACCAGAATGTGGGAGTAATAATATTTTTCTAAATTTTATTAGCATAAGTTGTCAAGTTACTTACATTAACTGCTTAATTATTATGATATGAAAGAAATGAGGTGTGAGTTTACAGACTGGTCAGTGGATAATAATGGCTCTTTTAGTGAAAGGTGTAGTATCGGAGAAAATGCACTGTATTTTAGTAGAAGGGGGAAAATATCTCAACCCTCTAAGTTTTGTGTCTGAGTGTGGTGTAGTAGTTGGAGAATGATGCTGGGAGTCAGAAACTTGCCATTAGTAGTAATCTACTTCTTACTATCTTAAAAAGTCTCTTGCTCTAATTGTGCCTTAGGAAGATATAATTATTACCCCTCCTTACATACTTGTTTTAAAGACAAAAAAATTTAAGCAATATCAGAGTACTTCTGTGTTATAAGATTCTGACTGTAATTTTTTTGTTGTTGTTACAGAAGAGGATAAATATAATATTTACTCACCTTTGCTCTTCAAGTATTTTCTGGCAGAAGGAATCATCAATGGGCATACTTTGTTGGTCTCATCTGCTAAAGAAGACCCTGCTGACATTTTAAAGGTATAACATACTAATTCAGTATTACATTTTGAATGTTTCATAAAAGATATTGGTTTATATGTAAAAAAATGTGTTTATATACATACAAGTTAGTGTTCTTAGACAATTTTTTAACTTAAAATTTATATTAGAGGTAGTGTAATATTAAAACTGACATTAAATAAAATTGTTGGAACAACCACTCATAAAAGTCATGTTTAATAGCAAAAAAAAAATCCACTTTAACCTACTTACTGATAAAGGCGAGAAATATCCTGTGATTCTTTATTTCTAATTAGAACTTTCTCATCTTGACATAGTCAGTTTCATACCAACTACTCCTGTGCTCAAGCGGATTTTCCCAAAATCTGGTCCTTTCTTTACTGCTCACAAAGTATGGCTTAACTGTTACTCTTAAGAATTTCTTTTTTAGGGGCTGGAGCGGTGGCTCAGCGGTTTCTGCGCTTGCCTGGCAAGCACAAGGACCTGGGTTCAAACCCCAGCACCACATGCACAACAACTAAGTGTTGGAGTGGCTGAGGCCATGTGATGAATTAAATAAAGTTGTTTCTCTCTTTCTCTGTCTCTCTCACTGTCCCTCTCTCTTTAAAAAAAAAAAAAAAAGAATTTCTTTTTTAGAAATTGCAGAAGATCTGAGTAGATGGAAAAATATTCTATGTTCTTGGTTAGGCAGAATCAATATAATCAAAATGCCATTCTACCCAAAGCCCTATACAGATTCAATGCAGTCCCCATCAAGAAACCAAGGATATTCTTCACGGATGTAGAAAAACCAATTCTCAATTTTGTGTGGAATAACAGAAGACCCAGAATTGCCAAAACATTACTCAGCAAGAAAGAGGAAGCAGGAGGTATCACAATTCCTGACCTGAAATTATACTGTAGTGCTATAGTAACAAAAACAGCATGGCATTGGTATTAAAACAGACTTGAAGACCAATGGAACAAAATAGAAGATTCTGAGATGAACCCCCATATCTTTAATGATCTAATATTTGATAAAGGGGGGTAAAAGCATAGAGTGAAAGAAGGATAGCCTGTTCAACAAATGGTGTTGGACAAACTGGACAGCCATATGTAGACAACTGAAATTAGATCCTTACCTCTCTCCTTGCACAAAAATCAAATCAAAATGGTTCAAAGATACGGAAATTAAACCAGCAACTTTACAGTTGCTCGAAGAAAAAGTAGGATCAACACTACACAACATAGGGGTCAGCTCCGCCTTCCTTAACAAGACTTCCATGGCACAAGCATTAAAGTCAAGAATAAATGAATGGGATGCAATTAAACTAAAAAGCTTTTGCACAGCTAAAGATTTAGTCAAGAGTATCAAAAGAGAACCTACAGAATGGAGAAAATCTTTGCCTGTTACACCTTGGACAGAGGGCTAATATCCATACTATACAAAGAAGTCAGAAAAACTAAACACCAAAACCATAAATAATCCAATCAATAAATGGGCTATGGAACTAAAAAGAAATTTCTCAATGGAGGAAGTCCAAGAAGTCCATAAACATATGAGAAAATGCTCTACATCACTAGCAATCAGAGAAATACAAATCAAAACTTCACTGAGATTCCACTTCTCTCCGGTCAGAGTGGCAAAAATGAGGAATACAAACAGTGACAGATGCTGGAAGGGCTGTGGGAAAAGAGGAACACTGTCACATTGCTGGTGGGATTGCAGGCTTGCACAGCCACTCTGGAAAGCAGTGTGGAGACTCCTCAAAAAATTAGAGCTGGAACCGCCTTATGACACAGCTATCACACTCCTGGTTATTTTCCCAAAAGAGCTAGAAACACCATATTATAGAGATACAGCTTCAGCAATGTTTATGGCAGCACAATTTACTATAGCTAACCTATGGAACCAACCCTGATGCCCCTCACTTGATGAGTACATATATTTGGTACATACGTACAATGGAATTCTACTTGGCTATTAGAGAAAATGATATTATGATATTTGCAGCCAAATGGATGGAGATGGAAAAAATTATGCTAGTGAAATATCCCAAACTCAGAGACTCAAGGGCCAAATATTTTCTCTCATTTGTGGGCGCTAGAATACAATTGGAAACAGTATGATAGATGGCTAAGCTAATAATAACCTCAACATGTATGAATTTTTACATGAGTAGGGGAACCTTGCCTATGATGCTTTGGGACAAAAGGAGGGTGGCAGGGAGGGGGGAATAGGAAGGATATTAAGGAAGCTAGAGGGAGGGAGTATGGGGGAATCAGTTCAATGGGGAACCTTCGATATCCATAAGAAGTTGAACTAACATAGGGGTTAAGTAGGGGGGAAACATGGAATCATGGGGTGCCCAAGGTGGGAAAACCATGGAATAGCATCAGTCTTGGCTTGCTCTGTCATTATACATTTGTTCTTGATTGTATGACAATGATTCCCTCCTAAATGTAAGACTATTTTAAACAAATAAAAATGAACAAAAAATTCTTTTTTTTTTTTCAAGAAAGAAAGAGAGAAAGAGAGAATCAACATTATTTAGTTTTTCATCTGACTTTCATTGCTCAAAGTCTTTGTTGTACATGTGGTGCTGGGATTTGATCTCGCTTCCTTTTGCATACCAGACTAGTGCCTTAACTGTTGAGCCACCACTCCAGACCCAAGAATTTCTTAAAAGAAATAACTGCAGAATGTCTGTTAATTGTATTACCAATATGCCAAAGAAATAAATCAGAAGATACAGAAATTGGAAGCACTCATTGATTAATACAATTCTTTAGTTTTACAAATGCCAGAAATGACTCTTTTCCAAGAAATAAGCAACAAGGATAAATCATAAGATTCATGTACTCTGCATTTTTTAAGCTAACTGTATTTTTCCTCAGAGAGGACATTTCCGACTTGTAGAATTTTTAATTCCTTTGTCCGCTACAGGACCCCATTTTAAGCCAATACTTGAATAGAGTTCTTGATGTTCTTATTTCTTCTTTGCTGCTTTTACCTATATTTAAGTATTGTAGACAGTACTACAGTTGCTAGGAGCACTGAACAATAGGCCAAAATCATTGTTATAAGGAATGTATGCAGATTTTTCTAAGATTTTACATGAAATACCTCAAAGCTATTTTGGGAAAATTTTGCCATGCAGAAGCAGGAATGCCTATAATGCATTTTTTTTTAAGAGAGAGGGACAGTGAGAGAGAGAGAGAAAGAATCAATTTTAGTTTTTCCTTTGGCTTTACTTGCTGTGACACTTTGATGTGTACGTGGTGCTGGGTTTCAAACCCACGTCCCTGTGCATGCAAGGCAAGTGCCCTAACCACTTAGCCACTGCTCCAGCCCCCCATAATGCATTTTTAAATAAAGTATTTTATTTCTTGCTTTCTCCAAACCATGTAGCTGTTAAAACCAAGTATGTATGTATGTATGTATGTATATATATATACTTGGATATTGTTGTCTGTAGAACTACATTTTTTATTTTAAAACTAATTGTTCTTACATGCCTTGAATGTGTATAAGTGGTATTAATAATCTCAGTTTACATTATATTTCCTTCTTTATGTGAAGGATTTTTGAAATTATGTAAGAACTGTTAACTGTTTCATCAGGCTTTTCTAAAATATCTATTTATATATGCAAGCAACTAGATTTCACAATTATTTATTTATACAGCATCTTTATAGTATAGAAGTAAAAATACCATACTTGAGGAAAATAAATGTGGACTCTTAAAAAGATGCTCCGAGGGCTGGAGCGGTGGCTCAGCGGTTTTGGTGCTTGCCTGGCAAGCGCAAGGACCCAGGTTCAAACCCCAGCACCACGTACACAACTAAGTGTTGGAGCAGCTAAGGCCATGTGAAAAACTAACTAAAGTTGTTTCTCCCTTTCTCTGTCTCTCTCACTGTCCCTCTCTTTAAAAAAAAAAAAAAAAAAAAAAAAAGATGGCTCTGAGTCTGTCCTGTTTGCAAAAAATTCAACAAATGACTATTGTCTTCAAGCAGATTTTCTAAAATCTGACCTTTCTTTATTTCTCATGAAATATGACTTAACTATTACCCTTAAGAATTATGAGGAAAAGATTTCTTGTAGTGCCTGAAAAACTAAAAAACAGCACAGGATATATGAATCAAAAGATTTCAAAACTTGATCATCAGACAATAAAGGATACTAATTCCTGAGATACGTAAACTAAAGAAGCCATGGACTTTCCCCAGCTTGCCACATTCAGGATTTCCATGCTAGTGTGAGGAAAAAGTCAGGGTAAAACAACTTAGGTGATAAAGGTAGAAGTAGTTCAGGGAGACCATGGGAATTAGTATTTACAAAATGGATTACTGAAAGGGGAGAGATTCACGAGGTCTGTTATTTACATGCATGCAAGGAAGCTACTTGAGGCTAGGTAAATATTACAAGTAACAAAACCCAGTGCTAAGAATAATTCCTGTTTCTACATGCAGAATGGAAAATTTTATAATTCATAGAACATCCAAGTATTCTAATAGTTCTGCATTGGTAGTAGGTGAAATTATCCCTAGATTACAAATTCTGCTCTGGTTCTACCTAATGAAACAAAACCCTAAAATATTAATATCTAGGCAAAATTATCTAGCACTGAAAAGAATAAAATATACAATGTCTAAGACCCAATTAAAACTTATAAGACATGCTAAGAATCAAGAATATACAACTTATAATGAGGATAAAAGTGAATTGAAAAAAATGACAAAGATGATAGAATTATAAATAAGAATGTTGCTTTTTTGTAATTATATCCTAAATATTCAGTAAGCAAGAGGAAAGATTTAGTGTGTAATGTATAAATATAAGCACAAATCGACCTTTGGAGGTGAAGGCTACAGTGTGTAATGACAAGGTACTTGAAAGTATTAAAACACTGAAGAAAAGATTAGTGAACCTGAAGACATAGTGTTTGAAATTATTCCAATGAAACAGAAAATAGATGTAAAGAAAAAGCAATTATTCTGTCACAGCTATAGGATGCTTGAAGAACCCTGATGAGTTATATGGTACAGAAAAAATATTTAAAGAAATAAGGTAATTTTTTGAAAGATGATGAAAATTATGGACCCTTAATTCTTTACATACATATATATAAATATATATATATGAATGATATATATGATTGTGCATTTTACAGAATTAAATGATCGCATAAGTATTATTTGGCTTCTCAGGGGAGTAAAGATTAAGCTACATTATTGATTCCCTCCTGAGATCCCTCCCTATCATCCCTCACTCCCCCTCCCTATCCCCCTTTTACCTCCCCGCCAAATCTATGGTTCCCCTATGTGTTGCTTCGACTTTGATGAGTCTAGCACATGAGCTTGACCATACACCCAAGCCTGAGTTTTGCTGTAGTCTCCACAAATGAAGGGATCGCTTTTGACCCTTGAGTCTCTGTGTTTGGCTAATTTCGATCAGTATAATTTCTTCCACTGCCATCCATTTACCTTCAAAGGCCTTAATCATTGTTTTTAATAGCTGATTAGAACTCTGTTGAATGTATGTACGTGTATATATGCACATATACACACATACATCACAGCATTTTCATCCATTCAGTGACAGTCATCTGGGTTGATTCCATAATTTAGGTATTGTAAATTGGGCAGCTATGAACATTGATTTTGCTGTGTCACTGTAATGTACTGATTCTATCTCTTCTGGAAAAATACCCAGAAGAGGGATAGCTGGGTCATACAGTGAATCCATCACTAATTTTTTGAGGCATCTCTACACTGCTTTCCAGAGCATCTGTACCAGTCTGCAGTTCCATCAACTGTGTTCCTATCTCTCTACAACCCCTCCAGTATCTGTTATTGTTCATATATTCTTCATCATTGCCAATCTAACTGGAGTGAAATGAAATCTTAATTAATTTTGATTTGCATTTCTCTGATTACTAGTGATTTAGAACACTCATGTATTCACTGGCTTTCTTTATTTCCTCTGTTGAGTAGTTTCTGTTTAGCTCTCTGGCCCATTTATTGATTGGATTGTTTGTGTTTTTGATACTATGTTTTTGAGTTCTTTGTAAATTTTGGATATTAGTCCCCAGTGAGAGGAATCACAGACCATGATTATGTCCCATTCTGTCGGTTCTTTCGTGACAGTTTTGACCAATTCCTTGGCTGAACAAAAGCTTTCTAGTTTAATGGCATGCCACTCATTGATTCTTGACTTTAATTCTTGCTTTGGGAGTCTTGTTGAGAAAATCATTGTCTACTTCCATATGCTGGAGTGTTTCTCCTAATTTTTCTTCTAGCAATTAAATGGTAGCTGGTTTAATTTCTAGTTCCTTGATTCATTTTGATTTGTTTTTTATGCCAGGTGAGAGATAAGGATCTAATTTCAACTTTCTACAAGTTGCTGTCCAATCTGTTCAGTACCATTGGTTGAATAGGCTGTCATTCCTCCATGTTACATTTTGACCCCCTTTGTCAAACATCATATATTTAAATATTTGTGGATTTGTTTCAGTCTTCTCTTCTATTTTGTTACTTCCGTTGCTCATCATGCCTATTTTCATACCAGTATTGTGCTGTTTTTGTTACTACAGGTCTATAATATGTTTTAGATCTGTTACTGCGACACTTCCTATTTCATCTTTCTTGTTTAGTAATGTTTTGGCTCTTCTGGATTTCTTGTTATTCCAAATGAATTTGAGAATTGCTTTTTCGATATCTGTAAAGGCTTACATTGGCATCTTGAAAGGGATTGCATTGTATTTGTATAGTGCTTTTGGCAAAATGGCCATTTTAATTATATTGAATCTGGCTAACCAAGAACATGGGATGCCTTTCCATCTTCTCAGATGTTCTTTAATTTCTTTCTTCAACATTTGATAATTTTCATTGTAGAGATCTTTTACTTCCCTTGTTATATTAATTCCCAAATATTTTATTCTTGAGGATATTGTGGGGGATCAATATCCTCATTTCTTCTTCTGCTCTATTATTGTTGGCATATAGTAAAGCCATTGATTTATGGGTGTTGATCTTATAGCCTGCCATTTTGCTGAATCTGTTTATAAGCTCAAGCAGTTTTGTGATGGAGGTTTTGGGGTCTTCCAAATACAGGATCATGTCAGGAGCAAAAAGGGATAGTTTGACTACTTCTGTGCCTATTCTTATACCTTCGATTTCTTTCTCTTGCCTGAATGCTCTGGCTAGGGTCTCAAGGACTACCAACATTATTTCTTGCGAGCACATTGTTTTGTTCCTAAGGATTGGTGTTTGTGAGTATTATGTAAGATTTTTACGTTGCAAATAAGAAAATCCTAACTCAATTTAGCTGAAGTCAAAAACAAAAAACAATAACAAAAACAAAAAAACAAAACACTAGGAAATTCAGGAGATGTGGTATATGGCTGCTTTTCATAAGTAGTTTCAGGGATCCAGATGTTGTCATCAGGAATCTCTCTTGCTTTCTCTGTCCCTTTCTCACATCTGATTTCATCTGTTTTCATTCTTGGTGGTGGAGGTTTACGTTGTTCTTAAAGGTAGCAATCCCCAAGAGAAGTACTCTGATTTAAGGATGTTTGTGTCTGGGGAATGGGGCACTTTGACCGGCTTTGGATATTTAATAAAAGTGAGAGTGGACAGCCTTGTGGTGTTCCTCAGTTTAGCGTAAATGCTTTCAGCTTTTCATCATTAAATATTATACTAGCTGTGGATTTCTCATATATGACCTTTACATAGTTAAGATACATTCCTTTGATCCCTATCTTTTCCAGAGTTTTGATCATAAATGGGTGCTAGATTTTATCAGTGGCCTTTTCTGAGTCAGTTGTGAAAGGATCATATGGTTTTTGTCATTAATTCTGTGTAAGTGAGGAGTCACATTTGTTGATTTGCATGTTGATCCAGCCTTGCATCCCTGGAATGAAGCCAACTTGATCATGATGAATTATTTCCTTTTTTATTTTTTTAACTGAGAGAGAGGGAGAGAGTGAGAGAGAGAATTAACTTTATTTAGTTTCTGTTCTTCATTGCTTTAACACTTAGTTCTGTATGTGGTGCTGGGGTTTGAACCCGGGTCCTCATATTTGCCAGGCAAGTGTCTTACCACTGAGCCACTGCGCCAGCCTGCAGTTCTATTATTTTTAAATAACTTCAGCAACCTTTAATTTCATTGGTTTCTCTTTTATGAAATAAGGATGATACCTGACCTTGTGAAAGTCTTATAAAATATGCAGTGGCCCCAATTTTGTTGGCATACAGATTTCTTGAAAAAAATCTCATCATACTTCTCTCCCTTTTCTTTGGTTTCCCTAGACATTCTGATATACATGGGTTTTGTAATATTTTCTTTAGAGGACTTTGATTATTATGGTAATTTCTTAAACCTCATATAACTTAGCTTATCAATAGCACCTGATGTCATTGTTTACTCTTCCTCCCTGATACACTTTCTTCCCTTATTTTCCAGGATACCACAATCAGTGTCCTCTTAAGTCACTGGCCACTTTTGCTTATTCTTCTTTGTTAGTTCCTACTTACCTTCTCAAACTGTTCATGGTCCAGTGTCAGTCTTTAGAACTCTCTGTCTCAGAGATGTCAAGAATTTTTATGTATTGATTTTTTTCTTTTCTTTTCTGTCTTTTAAATTTTTTTTTTATCAACATGGACCAACCCCAAACTCTGACAGTGTACTACACATTCAGTTATGTAGAATTACTTATCTAACCACTTAGTATACATCTTATTTGTATTTGTTGGAGATCTCAAACTTAAGATATTGAAAACCAAACTCCTAAGCTATTCTCCCAAACCTGTTTCATATTCTTTTTTTTTTTAATACTAGGGATCAAACCCAGGGCCTCTGAGGTATACTCTAGTCCTTTTCATTTTATTTTCAAACAGAGTCTCACAAAATTGCAGAGACTGACCTAGAACTTGCAATCCTCTTGCCACAACTTCCATGGTAGCTGAGATTACAGCCATGTGCCATGACACTCTGCTCAGTATTTCCCATTTCAATTAATGGCAATTCAGTTCTTCTATTTCCTCAAACAGAAATCCATGGATTAATCTTTAACACTTTTTCTCTTGCTCCTCTCAACCAGTTTTTCAGGAAAGCCAAATATATCCACTTTTAGCCTAAATTATCATCACTTCACATCTAAGTTAGTAATTGTTACCCTCCCTGCTTCTACCTGTGATTTTCTTCATTGTCTTTTCACTGAAGTATTTAGAGTGTTCCTCTTCAAGTATAGGTCAGATCATGTCACTCACCTACTCAGAACTCTCCAGAAGGTAAAGACCCCATTCCTTATAATGGTTTCCAAGACCTTAGCTAAGTGCTCTTACCTTGCTATTAAGTATCTGACCTCATTGCTTAATATCACTTAACTTTATTCTGTGTAGATGAACTTGTTTGCCTGATAGTCATGCTTCAAAATTAGTCTTTGGATCTGCTGTTGCCTTTACCAAGAAGTCTTTTGCTTCTCTCAGATTTTGCTCAAATGTTACTATCTCAGCAAAGCCTAGCCTTACCAATGTTTCAACTCCATAATCCTGCTCCCCCGATTTTCTAGTTCTCTTGCCTGCTTTATTTTCTCCACAGCTTACTGTCACCTAGTATACTTTATAATTTACTTGTATATTTGTTTGTTTTGTGTATTCACCATGAAGACAAAGCCTTTCCTCTGTTTTATTCATTGCAATACTTCTATTGTCTATTACAGTGCAATAGGCAAGTGAATGTTTAATGTATATTATTTCCTTAGTGTAAGGAAACAATAAAATTACAAGGTCTCTGTAATTTAGTTAACTTTATTTATAAACTTGACTGGGCCATGTGGTGCCCAAATATTTGGTCAAACATTATTCAGAGTATTCCTTTAAGAGTTTTTTTGGATTAATTTAATTTGCTAAATTAAGTAAAGATGATTGCTCTGCTTAGTATGATTGGTCCTTATCTGATCAGTTGAAGGTCTGAATAAAATGTTAGTGTTGATCTTCTTTGAGTAGTAGAGAATTTTTCCTGTGTGACTGGCTTAGAACTTTGATACTGGCTGTTTCCTGCCTTCTGACTTTAACTGAAACATTGGTTTTTCCTGGATCTCAAACCTGCCAGCCATTAGATTGGATCTACATCTTCATTTGTACCAGCCTTCTGGCCTTTGAACCTCAGTTGGAACCATACCATTGACTCTGTTTATTTATCCTGGGAACTAACTCACCCTGCAAGATTTGTTAGTTTCAATAATGCCATTGAGTCAGTTCATTACAATAATTCTCTTAAGATATATGTAATGAAATATATATACACATACATCTATTAGTTCTGTTTCTCTAGAGAGTTCTTTTTTTTTTTTTTAAGAGAGGACAGTGAGAGAGAGAATCAATTTTTTTTGAGTTTTTCACATGGCTTTCATTGCTCTGACATTTAGTTGTGTACGTGGGTGCTGGGGTTTGAACCTGTAAACTCACGCATGCCAGGCAAGCGCTGTAACCGCCAAACAACCACTCCAGCCCCTAGAGAGTTCTAATATAAGTTTTTTACAGAGCGAGAGAGAGGAAAGAGAATCAACTTTATTTTCCATCTGGCTTTTGTTTCTCCATTACTGTAGGTGGTGCTGGGGTTCAAACACAGGTACTTTGTGCGTTCCAGGCAAGCGCTCCAACTACTAAGCCACCATTCCAGCCCCTCTAATATAATGTTTAATGTCTTAATTTTCCTGGACTAGCATAGATTTTTTGTTTGGCTGTTTTAAGGTTTTTAATTTTTCTCTGGTTTCCTTGTACCACCATCATCTTTATTGAGATGTATTTGAAAAATAAATATTGTATTTAAGGTGTAAAACATGATGATTTGATACAAGTATTCAATATGAAATGATTGCAGCAGTCAAATTAACATATTCATCACCTCACATACTTACCATTTTTGGTATAATGAGAACACTTTAAATCTACTTTTTCACGAAATTTTAAGTTTGCAGTACAGTATTATTAACTACAGTCACTGTGCTGTACATTAGACCCTAGAACTTAACTCATTTTATAACTAAAACTTTTGTATCTTTTTTTTTTTTAAAGAGAGAGAGACAAAGAGAGAACAACTTATTGAGTTTTTCACATGGCCTTCGTTGCTGCAACACCTAGTTGTATACGTGGTGTTGGGTTTGAACCCGGGTCCTTGTGCCTGCCCAGGCAAGCACTGAAACCGCTGAGCCACTGCTCCAGCCCCAACTTTTAACCATCCCTCTATTTCTCCCTCTCTAACCCCTCACAGCCACCATCCTACTCTCTACCATAAATATTTTGAACTTAGGAATGTCTTCTAGTGTCATATCCATTTTCCTTTATCTTGTGCACTTAGAATGTGTTATCAAAGCTATTATAATTGCTTCCATAAAAACCTAATGGTCTTAGCATTAGATTTACTTATATAACATTGGAGATTTCATACTGCATTTAAAATTTTTATTCCTCACTTTATGAGTTGCCTATAATATGTTGTTTTTATTTTATCTAACAAGTTCGCTTTACATGATAATTGTATACTTATAAGTAATATATTCAATAAAGCCAAATATTAAATTAATCGTAAAGTTCAGTTTGTGATCTTCATGAAAAAACTATCTGTTGCCAGTCATGCAGGGACACCTGCAATCCCAGCTCCTTGGAAGCCTGAAGCAGGAAGATTACAAGTTCCAGGCTAGCCTAAGCAACCTAATGAGGCCCTAAGCAACTTAGACCCTGTCTCAAACTTTGGATTAAAAAAAAAATAGAATGTTATCTTCTTTGATATCTATTTATTTAGTACCAAGAATTGAACCCAGGATCACTTAACCACTTAGCCATGTCCCCAGCTCATTAATTTTTTGTTTTGATAATTGGTCTCCTTAAATTGCTAGGGTCTCCCTAAATTTTTGAGGCTGTCTTTGGACTTAGAATCCTTCTATCTCAGCTTCCTGAGGTGCTAGGATTACAGGCATGTGCCTCTGTGCCCGGCTCTCCTTTGATTTTAACACCATTATTTTCTTTAAAATAAAATTACATATATATGACTACTAAAAGTAGCCAAAGCTTGTATATGCATACATTTTCTTAAATAAGTAAAATTATTTAATGATTCATTTTTCTACTTTTATGGCTTGTATTTCATTCTACTCTGCTCTGAAAACATATCTACTAGTCTTCTCATTCTCATTTTCCTATGAAAACAATACAAACATAATATGTTTAACATATGCATATTTAATGTGATTGTTAGTATTTATATATGTTTAGAATTGAATGCAATAGAAAAGTATGACTGATAAAAATTTAAATTATTTATATTCTTCATAATACCAGTGCAAAGGTATTTCTGGTATTTGAGAAGAATAAAAAGATAGTTTTGAATACTAACAGAAATAAGTAGATTTTTCTATGTAATATTGTAATATTCACTGAGAATTTTGATATGTCCAACAGAATAATAGTTGTGCTTTAAATTTCATTTTTATTAAAAGGGTTCAACAATGAGTGACCAAAATCAAGGCATTCACTGTGTTTAGAGATACAATGCACACACACAAAAAAATGCTATAATTGCTTAGTTTTTATTTTATGATATATGATTGGGGATTTGTAGATCCTATAACTAAGGCAAATATTTCTGCCAAAAGAAAAGGGAAAAGACAATCTTAGAGACCATAATTATCTTAAAACTGTGTATAACTAAAAGACAAGTAAAGGATAAAAAGCTCCATCAGCTCCTAAGATACATTTTATAACCACCCAGCAATTTATCCATCATCCTTTGAAAACATATCCATGCCTATTGTAGTCAAAGCTTCTTCAGGAAGTCAGTATTAAGATGTAATGCTGAAAATTACATCTCTTAGAAAATCCTATAGAACAATATACATGATATTGTTCAAGCTTTTAAAAACACATATAATGAATATTTTTCAGTTAATTTTTAAATCCACAGGAATTTTTTTGATCATCTCAAATGTAGTGATGAATGTTCTCCAAGAAAATTATTCTATGGAATGTTTTCTAAAATAGTAAAAATTATGTTTTATGTTCAAATATTTAAATATTTATCAGTAGAATTTTTCATGGAATAAAAAAAGGACACACATGTACAAACATTTCTTCAGAACTTGAAAATGGTAAGATTTTATGTTATACCCTTCTCATAATTTTAATAATATGTATTAATACTTATAAAATTAAAGAAAATAAAGCGATTTTCAGAAACAAATTTAGATGTTATTTCATATTTTACCAAGTTCAGTTGTAAAACCAAATTTAAACATTTGCTACTAATGACATGCCAGATAGGTAATAGTCATGAGACAAAAATACCTAATATCTAGAG
This sequence comes from Aplodontia rufa, assembly GCA_004027875.1. Classification (NCBI taxonomy): domain Eukaryota; kingdom Metazoa; phylum Chordata; class Mammalia; order Rodentia; family Aplodontiidae; genus Aplodontia; species Aplodontia rufa. Next base: position 43,513 of record PVKS010013752.1, read on the forward strand.
ACACAGGTGAATTCTTGACTTACTGCAGTAATTTTTTAGTTGTCTGGTTTATGCAGTGTGTCCTGTCCATCATGAGCCACAATTAAAGTGGGTTGCTAGGATGTTTTAAACAAGCTTAAACTTTATTGTTTTGTTCGTTTTTTGCAGTGCCGGTAATTTATTTCAATGTTTTAAACAGGTATACATGGTCCTATATGTTTCTAACATAAAATAAGCACACATTTATGTGTGCACATCAGTTAAGAAAAGAAAGGAATTTTGCATGCTGAAAAGTTGCCTAACTCATATAGCAAAAATGTTATACCCTGTAATAGGTTATTTATCATTGAGAAGGAAAACTTTTTTCCATACCAGGACTTTGTGCATGGTAAAAATATGCTCTGCCACTAAACTATACACATCCCCACCCCCTAAGTGTAGTATTTTTTAATATATAATCAAAAAAGTACATGTTATCAACAGGAGTTTTATAACTAATTGTCTGATAAAGGCTTTTACACACGCACACATACACTCGCCCCCCCCATATACATTTGTGTGTGTGGGTGTGTGTATTTTGGTTTTGTTTTGTTTTTTGCTTTTAGTACCAGGGATTGAACCCAGGGGTGCTTTACCACTGAGCAACATTCCCAGCCCTTTTTATTTTTTATTTTGAGGCAGAATCTCAATAAATTGCTTATGGCCTCACTAAGTTGCTGAGACTGACTTTGAACTTGCAATCCTCCTGCTTTAGCTTCCCAAGCCACTGGGATTACAGGCATGCACCATCATGCCCAGCTATTTTTTAACATTACATCTAACTTTCAGTACTTCAAACTTAAATAAGGTAAGACTTCCCGTATTTAATATATAGAAGATAGTTCATAATTAAATACGAATACTCATTTTATATTAATCCAAAAGTCACAGAATAAATAGCAGTTCGTTAAAAATAAACCATATTCATGTTTGATGAATTAGCATAGCAACAGCCTTTTTAATAATGAAATAATACGATGAAAGGTAAACATTTACACTAACATCTTTGCAATTCTTCTTCATGGAGTTTTAAGTTCTACAATTAAAAATTATAACATCTTAATAATTCGAAAGCATTATTTTATTTCCAAAAAAACCAGGTTCATACCCAAATATTGAATTCATTTGTTAAGATTTGATACATTGTCCTTTTTGTTTTGTTTTGTTTTACTTGATTGGGCTTAACAGATCAAAGGTATTAGTTGATTTAGAATTATATGAAGCAGTATTATGTGGCCAACAATGTGAAGTTTGAAGTACTATTATAAAATTCTCTTGTGTCTGCTTGGTATTAGCATTTGAAAGTCTATATTTTCCATTCACCTATTATTCACTGATCATAGAATAAAAGTTAAAAGACTGAATCCAGTGAGTGGTCAGTCATCTGTTTTTACTATGTTGCAGTACAGTCTGGGCTTTCTGAATAAATAAAATACAAAAATATCTCAGATCAAGTCCTTAATTATCTAGTTCTGCCGGAAAGTGGGACAGCTTTAAGAATGAAGTTAAAGAAACAACCTTTGATTGATCACGTATACTATTGAACATTTTTATTTTGCTCATTTCCAAAATTGTTATAAAGCCATGTTACAAATAATTAAAATTTATTTCTTTTTTATCATTCAACTTTGCAAGCTTTATGCATGCTCAATAACTTATAAATAATATTTTCCACTCATTTTTATTTCTCCTAGACTATATAATAATATATATTTCCTTAAAACTACGTTAACATTGTATATCTTTTGTCTGTGGTGTAAATATGAATATTAGAAGAGTCCTTTGAATGCCAAGCTGTAATCAGAATATTTTATCTTCATTTTTATGTCAATATTTTATTTTTTCAATAATTTATCAGGCTATCTGTATACATTTTAGTGCTTACTACTCTGAAGTGTTAGTTGAGCCGGAAATTTGCTGTTTGACCCCAGGGTTTCACTCTCCCTCCTTCCCCCTCTGGCTACTGTGAGAGCTTATTTAAAATTCTAAGTTCTCCCCAGGCAGCCACAGTTAGAGCTTCTTTGGCAAACCAAAAAGACTTTTTAAGAAATCCAAAAGCTTAGTACTGCTTCCAGTGACCTACATTTGTAGCCAGCTTTTAAAGATGGCATATGCCTGATTTTTCTGTAAGGAAATGAAAGGTAAGATAAAAATAAAATGTAAAGGAGAATAAACCTACTGTCCTACTCTTTGCACTAGCTGTTGAAAACCATTGCTGCTGCGACATTTAAAAAAAAAATACAGTCAACATTGACATATTTTTTCATTCTTCATTCATTCTTTTTTCCCACGTCTTTTATTGGTGCACTATAGTTATACATACTGATGGAATTTGTTGTTAATATATTCATACATGCTGACATTGATATTTTTACATCAGTTAACAAAAGAATTTTGCATGCAGAAAAGTTGCCCAAGTTATATAGCAGAAATGCCACACCCTGTGATAAAATATTTATCATCAATAAGGTGACCTTTATTTGCAATCTGAACTTAGATTTTACTTCATTAAGATAAGGATAATACTTAACCTGGCTACCGTACACCAGAGTTTTAAATGAAAATGAAAATACATCAGGTATTGTTTTCTAAATCTTAACAGCACTTCTTCCATCCTTAAATTTATTTTCAAATATTTTACTTTGAAACCATGAAAAAGGAATTTTTACGAATCCATACATAGTTTGAAATGCTAAAATCTTGGAACTATTTTACAGCACCTTATCATTCTTGAAAAGAGAAGCCATGCAAAGTTGAAATTGTTGGATTGTTAAAAGTATCATTCATTTTTCTTCAGAATACTTTTAATTTGTTCAGAAAAAAAAGGTATTCACTCCTTTTGAGAGGACTAAATAACTTCAAATTCTGCAACCTGGAAAAATTAAAACTAATAGAAAATACTTTTTTATCAGCTCCCCAAATTAACGTGGATCCCACTTAATGAAATAGTAAAGGATGAAATGAAAGGAGATAAGCAACATAGATTAAATAAACAGACCATGAAAATTTATTATGTACAAAAGGATAACTGTACAGTGTTTAAAAAAAAACGGCAAAGAAGATAGGGCTCTTTCTCCAGCTAGTGTAGGGTGATTCCTTCAGTGGCCAGTGTTTCTTTTCTGAAACGTTAAGTTTTGTTAATCAAAAACTACAAACCCTTTTGCAGAAAGTGACCTTAGTTCACCACATCAATCTTTTCAATTTATTGAATGTTCGTGAAATTAAAGGTCTTTGTAATGGGCTTATTGTTTGAATATTCATCTAATGATTTGACTCCGCATCCAAAAATCTGTACTAAATTTCCAAAGCAGGGTAGATAGTTTCAAACTGAAGACTTAAATTGGAAGTAGAGAATAGATTTTAGAAAATGAGATCAAGCTTCCTAGTTTTATTTCCTAGAACATATTATATCATATATATAGTGCTAAAGAATTAAACCCTTTTGATTGCCTCTACTTCTCAGTGAACAAAGAACAGAAAGATAATCAATTTTGTTCTATTAATACCAAATGTTCCACAGAAAATAATTTTCACTTTCAATATAAGTAAACTGAAATGCAGTCCCTTGTGGTGTTCCCCAATACCTTAAGGAGTTTCACTTGCAACAGTTTCCACTCTGGAAAAGTAAAAGAAAATGACTCAAACAAATAGAAACAGTTCTTTTTTGTGTTTCCTGAGCTAAACAAAGATACTGCCTCACTCCACTCCTAATTAAGGAGGTTTCTTTGGTGTAGATTTCCTTGAAACTTTAGAAAGCTGCTTTTCCAAAACTTTTAAAATTCTGTGACTATTACTTAAGAAATAATGATAAAGTTCATTGTCACTATCTTCTTTTTAAAAAACTATATTTATAAATGTTTTAGTTGTCAGGCTTTTAGGAATTATTTTAGTTCACATTAAACAGGGATGTTCAGTAGTTATAGAAATTTTATGTAGAATTATTTGCAGGCATAAGAATCCTGCTGTAATTCAAATAATTCTCTTATAACCTATGTGCTTAATATGGATTATCATCTGTCATATTTTTTTAAAGCAGATTAATACATACTCTAATATAGTAAACATTTATTACAGGGAATTATTACATATGGATTCACTAAGTAAATCTGGAAATACCAGTGATCACATGAAAGGTCATTCGCTTTTTAAAGCATTTCAGAAAATGTATTTTAATCAAGCTTTTTCACTGTTTTTTTTTTTGTTGTTGTTGTTTTTTGTTTGTTTGTTTTTTAGAAAGAGGGGACAGTGAACGAGAGAGGAAAGCAATTTTTATTTAGTTTTTCACATGACCCTCATCCCTGGGACACACTTGGTTGTGTATGTGGTGCTGGGGTTCAAACGCTCATATCTGCGCATGCCAGGCACCGCAACCACCAAGCCACCGCTTCAGCCCAAGTTTTTTCCCTTTATAACAACCACATTGTTGATACATGTGTTTAAATAGACACTCCCAAATACACAAATATAGGTATAATATATACGTATTGCACACACGCAAAGTCCACGTTTTCAATAATGGTAGTTACTTCATTAGCAACTCTCTTCACATTAACTGTATAGAGTACTTGCAGGGCATTTTATTTTATCCCTCTAGTATGTGTTGTATTGGTGTGCAATATACCCACAGCCAAATTAAGCATTGCAAGGTTTAATATATGAACTTTATTTGGTAAAGGCAAATAGTTAGAAATATTGGAGCCAGGCATGATGACATATACCAGCAACTCAGGTAGCTGAGGTAGGAGGATCACAAGTTTGAGGATAGCTTCAGTAGTTTATTCAGGCCCTTAGTGAGAACCTGTCTCAAAATAAAGAAATGAAAAGGGCCAGGGATGTGGCTCAGTGGTTAAGTACTCCTGGGTTCAATCGCTAGAAGGAAGGAAGGAGTTCATTAATAGATATCAGCAGTTCATCTTTGTCTTTCTTAATTAAAAGCCTAGCTTTCTTCTTTTTTTTTTCAGGGCTGAGGACCGAACTTGGGGCCTTGTGCACTAGGCAAGTGCTCTGCCACTGAGCTAAATCCCCAACCCCAAGCTTTCTTCTTAAGACATTAATTTAAGGAAATTCTTTTGAAATAATATGTAATATGTATTTTACATTTTGATGTATAAAATATAAAAATATGTAGGAAATTTGATGTTAAGATAAAATACAGGAAAAGTTAGTTTAACACCTTGATAATTTTGATTTTTATATGTGTAAGAACATAATCTAGAATCCAATAATATCAGAATGCCAGCAAAATCATTACATTCCCTTCAAACTACTTTTAAGCCAGTGCCACCCATAGTTACTATTAAAAGCATGTGGCTGAGTCATGGTAGATCTGTCCCTAATTTAAAAACAATATAACATATGATGTATGTTACTGAATAACAATGCATGTACTTAAATTTTAACAAATGATAACAATTAAAAAAAAAAGCATGTGACTGCCTTAGTCGTATTAGCAGACATATTGTTAGGGTCCAAATCTACATTTACTTCATCTTCTTCACCTCACTGCAAGATTGGAGAAGAATTTAATAATATCTTTGATGTGTGTAAAGGGGTTTGATGCCTTCTAGGATTGGTACTTTTAAGAATATGATGATTTAGAATGTAACTGTATTGACCATCTCAATTTTATAAAATGGTGGGTTTCATTATGGCATATTTGCACATACATAAAAATGCAATTTGATCAACAAGATTACAATGCATTTCTAAATGAATATTTTATTATCTTATTTAGTGTAATTTTTACCCTTAATTTCTGAATATTTAATTCACACCTCTATTTCCTATTCTTCATATTATCTTTCTTTCCTCTGTCTTAATTAAGAAAAATGAAAGATTATATGATATTCTTAATATAGTTTTTGTCTACATGTTAAAGAAAAATGTAACAGGGATCAATGGAAAAGTATTGAGAACAACATTCTTATCTGTCTGACTTTTTTTATTTTCAGACCAATATAATAGCTATAGTTGTCAAAAATCTTATGTTTTTGTCAATATCTAAGCTTAGAAGTTTTATTGAAACAGTTTTGTATATCAAGTGACAATTGTTTTTCACCCTTTTTCTCGTTCACAGTAATTTTGCAACCTTTATATTTAAGAAAAAGATCTGACATGTTTTCTGATCTGTACTGAATTTAGTTTGAATTATTCCTGGAAATATAACATGTTTATGGAAATAAGTTAATTTGATAAGTAGTAATCTTAAAATCTGAGTTTAAAAAGCTATGTTATGCAACATAAACTACCCCTGACCTTCTGACTTTGTGCAATTGTATGACATTTTTCTGAATAGTTTTTTTAATATATTTTTTAATGTTGGGATTAGTTGTTCCTAGATGCACACAATTCAGCAATACAATTTGTTCAATATCCCCCCTCCACATCCCTCTACCCCCCTCCTCCCATTCCCTGATGCCTTGCCTTTCTTCTGGGTTCTATATTGTTCCTAAAAAATCCGAATACAGTGACATAATTCTTATGAAGA